>PVJH01029716.1:0-25690 GCA_004026705.1 Nesogale talazaci | reverse complement strand
TTCCTTCCTTCCTTCCTTCCTTCCTTCCTTCCTTCCTTCCTTCCCTTGCAGAGTTGACTCTGGTCAAACATGGCCGCTTCCCATGCCCCATGATAGATTTCTCAAGAAGGCACACTCCTTGTGGGTGGGATGGTTCACTTTGTTGGCCTTGGCCTCTTGCTTATCTGGAAGGTGATTCCCACCCCCCACCCCTACCCCCCAGCACAGACTGCTGCTGTGAAGGGTGATGTCTGAAGGAGTTCCTTGGGTCTCTCTTAGTTTGGCCCTTTTACGATTTTGAATTTTGTTCTCCAGTTTTCTCCTCCTCTGTCCGGGGCCTTTCTGCTGTGGTGACCCTGCTCAGAATCGCGGTCACAGCAGGGCCCCCTCTGGATCTCCAGGCCTCAGGGCAGTGGAGGCCTTGGGAGCCCTTTGGACTCCTTCTCTCCCCAAGGCTTAGGTTTTCTCCCCTCTCCTTTGACCTGGAGGAGCGGAGGCCGCCGTTTATTGTAGAGGATCACTCGCAAACCTCCAGCACCCCAGCCACTGCTCACCAAAGCAGGCTGTAGTGCACCGTCCTTGGGGACTGTGTGACGCAAGTCGGCTTCACTGTCCCCAAGACTGTGAGTGCAACACACACACACACACACACACACACACACACACTTTCCATGCCTAGCTTCCGGTCCTCCTGGCATTTGTTTTTCACACGTCTGTCCACCTGTGGGCGTTCTATGTAGGGTGGAGCAATCAGTTGCCAAACTAGATGTACCATGTATACTGTGACGCCGACCATGCTTTATACCCAGAACCGAACAGCTCCCACCTTGGAATCACCTTTCAGCCATCACATAGAGATCGTGCCTGGATCAGAGTTGACACCCAGAAAACACTTATTACACAAAACAACCCCAGACCTGTACCGCCCTCCCCTCCACCCCCCACCCCGCCTCCCTGAGGTGATTCCTTGAAGGTCCATATCAGAACTGCCCCCGGGGTTTCCACATTTGGTCCACCTTTACGGAAGCTGAGGGCCACGTGGAGCTGCTGGCAGTCCTGAACCACCAGACTTCAGATTTGCCTTCAAGTGTTTGTTTCATCACTGCCTGGCCCCGAGCTCCCTCCCTGTCTGTTAGCTGACCCCGCGTGGCCACGGAAGGGGATGAGCTCCTGCTCTGAGCTCGTGTCAGTTCACATCTGCAAGGGATGTTTGGCTCTCTCAGAAGCAATCCATTTCCCCTTTGCGAATGAGCACGCAAGCTTGCTCTCTGTGGGGAAGCCTCATTTTGCCGTCAACGGTTGGGGATCTTGTTACTCTTTAAACAATCGCATGATCGATCACCCATGGAATGAGCAGCAAGCGAGCATCACCCTCAAGAAGTGGACATGGAAGCCCTGCCAGCCCTCCTTGATTCGGACTCATCAGTGACAGGGTCTCTAGACTCAGGGCTCCCTGTGGGCGCACCTGTCCTGGGCAGCCACCTGAGCCCCCTGACCTCCCCCCCACCCCGGGAGGGCATCCTCACTGCCTTTCTCTATTTTCCAGGTCGCCACAGCAAACCTCGCCTGGGCTTCCGTAGCAATACATCAGGTGCAGGTGCGTCTTCCTGCCGGTTTCCCGGGGAGAGTTGTTGGGTGGCAGTGCTGGGGGCTGCCGGGAGACTCAGGCATTAAAGCCCCACAGACTTGGAGTAGCTTCTGATGCCCACCAGCCCTGCAGGACAGCCCTCGGGATGCCCAGACTGTCGATCTTGACGGGGCAGACCAGAAAGTCTCCTTTCCCCAGGAGAGACTGCTGGGGTGGAACCTCGGGCCCTGCGGTCAGCATCCTGGCACTCAAACCATTGTGCCACCGGGGATCCTTTGTGTATTCACACATCTCATTGCTTTCAAAAAATCATGTGTTCTCATCTAGCTGCTACATGCCCCTTGCCTTAACGCCACTGCAGTGTTTAGTATTTTTACCTGTCCGATGCCACTCCACAGGCTCTGACCAGTGTAGTGGGCTATGCATCAGTCCGCTAATCCCAAGGCCGTACAGCACTTGGAAGAAAGATGAGGCTTCCTACTCGCAGAAAGAGTTTCCATCTTGGAAATCCGTACGGTGGGGGCGGGGGGGGGTGTCACTGTGAGGCAGCATCAGCTCAGTGGCGGTGAGCTTGGTGTGGGGTTTGAAGGGCCTTTCAAGACGGGTGGTTCGAGTCACTGGGGTCCTCGCAGAGTGGACGTCGTGGAGTAAACAGTCCTCCCCCTCCCTCCCCTTCCGTCAGGTGTGCCGAGGACTTGCCAAGCAGACGGAGTTGAACGACTTTCTCCTGGACGTTTCCAAGTAAGTGCTCATGGCTGGCATGTTGGAGCCGCTGGTCAGTGGGTCACCTTGAGTGCAGGGCCCAGAAGGGGCGGTCTCCGACTGCCGCAGACAGTATCCAAACGTGGGTCTTCACAGCCCAAGCGTAGCCTTGTGCCCTTTGGGACTCCTTAGGGATTGTTGGTTCCATCGCCGCTGACTGCTGAAGGGCAGGATGGCAGGGGGGCTGGTCTGCTTGGTGCTTGGGAGTCTGTTTCTGAATGGACACGTGGGGCAGCCAGCATGCTAGTGCTTGCAGGAGGTGGTGGTAGAGGAAGAGATGGCCGCCTGACTTGTTCTCCACAGGGTCCACAGAGGCGTTGTCAATAAACATGAGGGTGTTGACGCCTATGCGAAACAATTCTGCCCTTTTAATTTCTGCCTATATAGTGGCTCACCGGTCCCAACCCAGATCAGGCTCCATTTTCCCAAAGTTCGACCTGGAAAATGCTCTGAGGCTGGCAGGAGAAGCAGTTAGAGATCCCCTCTCCGAGACCAGATTCACGTTGCCTCTGTTTGCTACCTGGGAATTGTCTGCATGGTTGGTCCAGCGGCTTACTAGTTCGTATCCCACAAATGTCTGCCGTCTGGTGGCTTCAGGGCCACGGCCTCCAAGTGTACTGAAGGATGCTGGGCCTGTCTGGCCCCAGCCCAGCCCCCACACCCTGTGTCCCCTCTCACTCTCCCTATGGCAGCGACTGGCGATCCCTTCACAGGCAGAAGTTCAGGGAGCCTGTGGTGTTTATGGCGTTTGTGGTTGTTCCTTCCTATTGTGCTGAGCTGGTGGGCTGAAAGGAACCCAGGTATTGCTGCCGAGGGTCCTTTGCACTGCTAACCTCAGGGTCGGCAGTTCAAGCCCACCAGCTCTTCTGAGGGGGATGGCTGAGGCTGTCTGCTTCACAGAGATGCACAGCCTCGTAACTCTTCATCGGGTTGTTTGAGTTGGCTCAGAGCTTGCATTTTGGTGTGGATTGAAGAAAGAAAAAATCCCACTCTTTGACCACCTAAGTCAGTATCCTTTGTGAGTTTGGTTTGGTTTTAGTTTAGCGAGAGGGTGGGGAACATTCAGGCTGTGTAAGACATGCAAAAGTCATCGAGACCAGCTTACCCCACACCTCTCATCAAAGAGAAGCAGGCCCAGCCAGCATGTTAGGGGTGAGGTAATTAACTGACTGGTACATGATGTGACACATTTCCCAATGGCCCTTCACAGAAAATGCAAGAGATGAAACGACAGAGCCCTGGGCACCCCCCACCCCCGCCCCCAAGAGGTTCCAATTCATCAGATTGCAAATGACCTGCAGTTTCCTGCCCCCCTCCCCTCTCCAGTGATTCCAAGGGTCAGCTAAGAGGAGGAGCCCAGGCTGCTAGTGCAAGAATAGGCTCAAGACCCTTGGAGTGATTAAAACACTGCACCCTGAAATTGGTGAAGGTGATTGCACTTGAAACACTTGTTACCAGTAAGGGTTGGCTTAGTCCTTTGCAGAAGGAGGACTCATTTGCATAACATTAAAACAGGGCTTCAAAGATGACTGCCCACCACTCTGCTTTGAAGGATGCTATGACTTTCCACAGCCCTCCTGCACGGGGCTCTGGAGAAGTTCATCACCATACTCCCCTGATCCTCCCATCCCAGGGATCAAACCCTGACCCCCCCAGCTCCGGTTCTGGTAATGCAACTGGAAAATGCTGGTCTCCTCCTCGTCTGCTTCCTGTTGTCTGAAGCAGCCTATCCCTGGGATAGGCGTTGGCTGCTAATGTCGAGGTTGGTGGTTGAAGACCACTGGCCTCTGCATGTTGTGTGTGAGAGGCGCTGTCTGTCCCATGAAGATCTGTCATCTCTAAAACCCTTAATTAGGGTCCCCAAGAGTTGGGCTCCACTTGCCAGCAGTGGGTTTAGGGTGGGAGCTGTTTGAGGTTGGGACAGGTGTAGCCTATAACTTACTGAAGATCCCAGCTAAACACAAGAGGCCCCTGCAGGGAACATCTGTCTGCCTATTGATGTATCTGCTTGCTCAACTGAGATCTAAATATAGACACGAGACCCCAAACCATCACGTCACAGTGACCCTGTACATCGTTATGGGGACAGGCATCTTTCTCCTATGCAGTGGATGGTGGGTTCGAACCTCTTGACCTTAATAGCAGCCCAGCACACCTAAGGTACAGCTCCACCAGGCCTTCATCCACAGGCCACTTGCCACCGACAAGTTCCACGCCATCTATGAAAGCGAGGTCGTCTCTGATTTGTCTACAGTCATTAGAGCCTTCCTTACATGCCACATGGTTTGCTCCCTCATCTCAAATGAGCTGTTTCCTCCACCCTGTAACAGGTCCGTTTCAACTTCCTTTGTGGCTTCAGCAACTCTTTGCTGTTAATCATAGAGAGGAGGCTTGGCCACCAAACCAAGCCTTGTTCAAGCCTTTTTGTTTCGGATCAGCTAGGAATGGAAACACTAGCTATGGTCAATCTAATTTTAATCCCTTCATAGCTTTCGTTCAATGATACAAACCCTCTCCATATGTTACCAATAATTACGGTGTATTATAATCACTCTGAGTCATCTGGAATTGGAGTTGTTACAGTGTGACTGGTGGCGAAGTTTCATTTATCTCTTAGGAAGAGTAACAGTGAATGTTTTCCCTAACGGGCAAATTCACCTATCTGTCATGTCTGTCTGTCAAGACATGGAGCAGGAGACTGTGCCTAAGCCAGCAGTCCCTTGGGGGGTGGGGGTGGGCAGGCTACTGATGAGAAGGTTGCAAGGTGCGGTGCACCAGAGGGCCCTGGAAACCAAGATCTGAGCACTCCAGCCAAAGCCGAGAGAACACAGTTCCACTCTTAAGAGGCGTGGAGGCCACAGACGCAGGACTTAACTTGGGCAGAACTTGGGGTGTGTGTGTGTGTATGTGAGAGAGAGAGAGACAGATATTAAGATGTAAACAAACCCAGCAAATGCATTCAGCATCTAATATGCCCGATGACCTCAACAAGATCACTTACTTTATGTTCCCCTTTCTTCCAGGACGTATTTTGATAACATAGTCGCAATAGATTCTCTACTTGAACACATAATGGTAGGTGGCCTCTTGTTTTGAAAATGGTTTTGTTTCGCTGTGGGTACGCAGTCTCCTAATGTGGGATACTACGTTTACACTTACAAACGCATTCATTATGAAAATATGGTTTCCTCCTGCCCTGGGCTTGCCAACTGGACCTGTCACTTCTGTTCCATGTGGAGTGGGGATTTGGATAGAGGTGTGGATTTGCATATCAGTCTGTACTTAGCAGATAAAAGACACTTTTAAAAATGCATCTAGCTGTTGGCGTGACATTTTTTTAATTCTCCAAAATACCTTCTGCGTGTGGGTGACATGAAGGATCTCCTTCCATCCTCCCTGATGTTCCAGTTTGGTCTACTTCGATTTAGTCTTAATCATTTAATCATTCCTCTCTCCACAAATGCTGGCTTGAGGCTGACACCATAGACGTTGGCGACAGTCCCTCCACATGCGTCTCCATTGTTGCTTTAGTGGCCTGGCTGGATGCCATGAAAGACGAAATGTCATTAGCCACATGACACAAAGCCCAGCATGTGTGTCCCAGGGATGGTCTGAGTCGCAGGGCACCATTTGTGCCCGCTGTAAATATCAGTAAACATTCTCCCTCTCTTTCTCTCCACTCCTCGGGACCATGTCAAAAACTAGCCATCCTCTACAATATGAGCTTTCATGATAGAAGATTTCAGGGCGTGGGTGTTTCTGTGACCTCCTGGTAGGTAGGTGTCTTGTGTGACGTGTGCAATGTTTTGTAGAGGCAGGACATGACAGGGTCACCAGAGGAGTGAGTCCTGCAGCACATTTGTTCCCTGATAACTGGTCATCTTGGTGATTTTACTTGGACCAAGGAGAGGCACCTGGACAAAAAAAAAAAAGAAAAGAAAATCCTGCTTAAGATGACAGTGTATAGAGAATTTGCCTGGCAGAGGGAACCTTTGAGAAGAACATAAACACAGAAAGAAAATATGGCCCATGAAGAGCTTGTCCTAAGACTAGAAGAAACACCTAGGGACTACTGTGTGCATGTTACGAATGTATCTTTCTCACAGCTCTCTTGAAGTATAACTCACATTCATTCATTTGAAGTGTGTGCAGTCTGATGGTCTCTAGAGAGGGACTTACCATTAGTCAATCTTAGACCATATTCATGCCATAAAGACAAACCTTCCATCTTTTAACTCTCTCTCTCCCCCCCCCTTCTCTCTCTCTCACACACACACACACACCTCCCCAGCCCTGAGCCACTTGATCTGCTTGCTGTCTCTTGAGTTTCCTTACTCAAGGCATGTCATAAAAAAGGAATCAAACCTTGTATTTTGTTGTGTTTTTGTGTTTTTTTTTTTTGCACTGGGTTTATTTCAGTTAGCATGATGTTTCCCAGTGCATTTCAGACTTTGTTCTATTTTACTGCCAACTCATATCCAGCTATAGGAGTGCTGGTGGAGTGGCGGGCTATTAAGCTGTTGGGCTGTTAAGCAGCTGCAAGGTCAGCAGTTCAAAACCACCAGCCACTCCGTGGGGGCCAAACGGGGTGTTCTACCCTCTTAAAGAATTCGAGTCTCACCTGTGGGGTGGGGGGAGTTCTACCCCAGCTATAGGGTCGATGGCAGTGACTTTTGAATGAGTACCCAGTTGCATGGATATGTCACATTTTGTTTACCCATTCAGTAGCTGATAAATGACTGCGTTGTTTCTAGTGGGGGAGATCGTGTTACTGGGAACATTTGTGTGCATTTTTACGTGCACTGAATACCTCGTGTTAACCCCCCTGGGCAGATACGTGGGCTGGGAGTAGAAGTGCTAGGCATTCAGCTCTCCCATGGCTGAGGTTTTAGGGAGGCGATGCATCAGCCCACTGCCCAAAACCAAACCAAACTCACTGCCTTGAGTGGATTCCTGCTCATAGTGACCTTGTAGGGCAGAGTAGAACTGCCCCTGTGGGTTTCTGAGGCTGGAACTCCCCGCAGGAGTAGAAAGCGGCCTCTTTCTCCCGCAGGGCGGTTGAATGTCACCACAGCAGCTGTCACTTTGTATCGCTAGTGATTAGCCGCCTCGTGCTGCTATAACACAGTACCGCCACTAGGTGGCTGTAAACGGAATAAAAGCATTCTCTTGGGGTCTGGGCTTCTCAAACTCAACTCACTGACATCAAATTCATTCCCACTCGTGGTGACACTTTAGGACAGGGTGGAGATGCCCCTCGGGTTTCCTAGACTTTACATCTTGACAGGAGTAGACAGCCTCAAGTTTTCCCCTCACAGAGGCTGGTAGATTGGAACCGCAGACCATGCTGTTAGAAGCTTAATGCACAGCCCACTGTGCCACCAGAGAAACAACACTGCGCGCGCGCACACACACACACACACACACACACAGACACGGAGAAAGAGGGATTGCTTTTAAGGAATCGGCAACCATGAGTGTCGAGACAGCCAAGTCTACAAGCCATCTAAGTCAGATGGCAGGTGGACAACTCTGGAAGTGCGAAGTCTGAAACCTGAGACATCTTTCTTGTGTGTGTGGAATCAGTAGCTACGGACTGAGCTGGAGAGTCCCAAATTACAATGCAGAGATAGGATTCCTGCTCCTCCCTGAAGCCACAATCTTTTTTCCTCATGTCAGAGGAAGCCAGCTTCCGATGTATACATCATGGGTTTGATAGGTGCACTTGGACAGCAATAATTATTAATTATTATAATAAAGTAATAGTATGAGAGAGAAAGGGATAATAAGAGTCAGACACATTTCATGGTAGCATGCTTACCTCTGCCCAACAGGCAGTCCACGTGGAGAGAGTGAAGTTTATTTTTTTCCAGTTTATATAACCTTATGGGGGATGTATAAACCCTATTGTTACAAGTCAGGACAGGGCATAAGAAGGGGCTGTCCCAGTGGCTATACAGAAATATTACTGTAGCAGAGGGATGTGATAAGGGACGATCTGAGATTCCTGAATGTGGAGAAACAGGTCTGTCTGGTTGGGGGCTATAGATACTAATCTGTGAGTCCTGCCCACCATGTCTAGCAGACCTCAGAGGGAGCGACCCATTGTCCTAGCCATTGGTCACAAAGGTGTGGGGCACAAAGGTCTCTGATAGCTGGAGGCTTTACGGAGTATATCTAACTTCTGACTTCCACACTAGATGCTGCAAAAGACTAATATTTTGGAGTAAATATAATTGTAGAAAAGTCCTAATTTCCTCCCACATCCTCAGAGCTCCAGTTGGGTGGAAGAAGCTCCCACACATGTCAAAGGAATCCTCTTTTCTTTAGGGCCAGTGGGTCGGACACACATCACCATCAACAGACTGCTTCTATAGCATCACTGGGGTTTGACCACACATGGGTCAGCATAGCTTATCCAAGCTGACACATTGAGCCAACTATCAAGGACATCTAGTCCTTGTCAACTTGGCCGTGACATGTGTATGTCCTTAGACCACAGTTAAAGAAAGATGGAGACCAAGTCACACTTCCCTGTAAGCCCAGCTCACTGCCATGGAGTCCATGCTGGCACTTAGCGACCGTATAGGACAAGGTAGAACTGTCCTTTTGCCCACTGCATACAACTACGTCACATTTCCCCTTGCCTTAGGAGAAGACGTTAAGTCCTGTGCGATGTTCATTCTTCCTTCTGAGATCCTGTCACTTTAAATACTCTGATTTGCCTTTCAGTCAGTTTGGGCTCATGGTGACCGTCTAGGATGGAGGAGACCATCCCAGGAGGGTTTCCAAGGCAGGGCTCTTTAGGGGAACCGACAGGAGCATCTGTCCCCCCAAGGAGTGGGTGGTGGGTTTGGATTGCTGGTCTTGCATTTGGTGGCCACCGGCTTGAACCATGCTGCCACAGGGCTCTACTTAAATCCTGCTGGGAAGCTTCAGATACACCTTACATTGTATGCTACTGGAAGAAAACAAGATGAAAGCCTCATGGCGAGTGGTGAGAAGAGGGTAGCTGTTATTCACAGTGAGCTGCCTCTGACTGCCCATTCTGCTTCTCCTTTGCGAGTCAAGAGCCCCTCAGTTGGTTATGCTGCTCGGTCTGGTAGCGTGAACCAGACCTTGCCATGAGTAGCCCTTGCCTGGGTTGGGCTGTTGGTTCTACGGAGCTATCAGTCACCCACTGGCGCGTTTCCTTGACCTCCCGTCATGAGGCACGGAAACATGCTGAGATTCCCCAGGGCATCTCCTGCTCTCCAGATGTACTCTTCTTTACTTCCGGTGTGTAACGGCAGCCCAGATCTCTCTTTGGAATCAGGATCAGTCGCACCAGCCGGCACAGGAACTTCCTTCTTTGCAGGCTGATATGGGGGTATAGGGAGTCCAAAGTGTTTGAGTGACAGTTTTAGCTCCTCATTCCATGAATCCTGCTGGAAGCATTCCTTTGTTAGAACACAGAGCTACAGATTGGAAGAACTGGGAGTCGTGGGGAGGGCGAGCACACAGCGTATCAGTGAGTGGTATCCACCCCTTGACTCCTGCCCTGGTGACTCCAGCCGATAGGGGAAGCAGAACCATGTGGTAGACATTGCTAACTTCCTGGGTAACGCTTCCCCAGATGTGCAAGCTATTGCACTCTAGCTGGCTCCACAATTCTTTCTTCAAAAAGCCGTTCCATCATGCCATCAAGCCAGCTGCTCTGACAGGAGGGTGGCAGGTAGGGTAGGACCCCGACGAAGCCTGTTGGCACAGTTCATTTGCTGTGAAGTGAGGCCTTTGATCTGGATGGATACGGTGTGGTGTGGGATGTCCGTGACAGAGGATAAGGTAGTTTATAGATACCAAGGCATTGTGTGCAAGGAAGACCAAGCTGTAGCCAGAGTAAATGTCGATCCCGATGAGAAGAAAATGCTGCCCTGTCCATGATGGAAGTGGTTCACTGCAGTCCACCTGCCACTCCATTTGCTATCTCAGTGCCCTGAGGAGAGGTGCTGTATTGGACCCATGCAGTATGGGTCCCTGCTGCTGGCTGATTGGGCACCTAGCAGTGGCTATAGCCAGGTCAGCTGTGGAGAGTGGAAGTCCACGTTGACTATCCACATGTGACGTCCAAATGGCCACTTTGTTGATGCATCCATCGGGCAAGGACAGGAAAAGGTTAGGGAAAGAGGATAGTTGGTTTCAACAGACAGAACATTTCATCCTGTTATCCACTGATGGTTAAAATCTCACTCTGGTGAGGTTCTTCTTTGGAGAGCATTCACCTGGGACCCAAATAGAGAAGCAGGCTTCAAGAAACTCATGGGAACAATGAATTCTTTCCACTCCATTTTTCCATTACCTCCTTGTTACATTTTTGCTCACTCTTAGATGCTTGGTCACATTCCCTTTCTCCATATCTCTTGTTACAAATTTTCCACTCGTGTTTCTTGCAAGCCCTTGACCATCTAGCCAAAGGATGATGGTACAAAGCCCATGGCTCCTCATCAATCCAGGCACCTGCCCTTCTTCCCAGCTAAGGGAATGACGTTCTGCCCTTAGGGAGAGTCTCCTTTCACCGCTGTCCTTCAGGAAGGCCCCAGCAAGGGTTTGTAGTGCTACCCAGTGTCTACTTGCAATGAACAGGATTGTCTGCAAACTCACCCCAAGTTTTTCTTTCTTTCTCAATCAACTGATTGGGAAACACTCCTTGTGAGGCCATAGGCACAGGGCTGGGAGAAAGTAGGGTAGTCAAGATTGGGGACCCTGGGCCTTTGAGACACATCCTCTGGTAACTTACTTGCTCCTTCAGGCAGGTTCTGCCGAACTTGCCCGAAGCACACTCTCCTCTGTGGCTCTTCCACCTGATGGCAGGGTGCCTGCTGTGCCTGCCCAGTGTCAGGACCACAGTCATTTCACAGTGACCACCACGTGATGTGCTGATGCCCTGTGGAGGACTCAGTACCAGTGAAGGTCCAGGAACTGCACAAAAGCTTTTTAATCAACAAGAGGACCAGTACTGTTGGGAGGTGGCAGGGTTTTCTCCAAAACCCATTGTGTATAGCATTGTCACGGGCTACAAACAGCATCCATCTGCCACTGTCCACATCATGCTTGTACAATACAGCAAGATTTCACATACACCTATGCCAACGTATTTGTTTGAAAAGGAACATGTGCCTGGGTACGCCAAATGCAAATTTTACTTAAAAGTGTGGAATTTTATTAATGCATGGTGGTGATCACTGAGTGAGGCATGATCTCCCGTGTTTTTTTTTAACATAAAAATCAAAAGCAGATGGTTGATCCTCCTGTACTTTGCCACAGTCAGTCCATCATCACTTTTGCCCTTTCCATGGTGTGCTTTCTCTCCCACAGAGTTTAGCAAAGGGGCATCAAGCTCTTTTGTAAAGGGCCAGATCAAAGATTTACACACACACACACACACACGCACACACACACACGCTTCATGGCCTCACTCTGTTGCCCTTACTCAGTCTGCTGCTGTAGAGAGAAAGGAGCCACAGACAGGCTGTAAACGAATGCATCCTGCATTGGTCGTGACCATTTTATTTACAGAAGCAAGCAGTGGGCCAGAAGGAGCCAGAGGCCATATTTGTGGATGGCCTCCCACCCTTGGAGGCCCCAGGAGTCCAGGGAGAGGAATGGGGGTGTCCATCCGGGTGGTTAGTCCAACCCACTGGCTACTCTGTGTAAGAGACACATGATGGTCTGCTCCTCTACTGGTGGGCAGCCTGGGAAATGCCCCAGAACAGCTCTCCTCTGCTCCAGTGGTCAGTATGCGTCAGAAGGGCTGGGTGGCAGGGAGTGGGGCTTGGTTCAGATCTGCAGGGGGCACTTGAGCTTGTGTGGGAAGGAGGAAAGCACTTCTGCCGTGGTGTAACTTATAGGGAACAGAGGAGACATGCAGATGTGGAAGTCTGAGTCAGGCAGAACTCTCTTTGCTCCTGGCACAGCGGGGTACATGGGCACCTGTGCTTGTTGAGAGAGAATGGGTGCTGTCTCTTCACAGCAGGATTCGGGAGTTGACAGTAGAGATGAAGAAGGGTGCCTAACCCAACCTGGTTTATTTTCACTGTCTGTGAAGGAGTGTTAGGAGCCCTGGTGGCGCAGTGGTTCCTTTTTGTGCTGGAAGACACAAGGCCGGCAGTTCTGATCCACCAGTGGCTCCGTGGGAGAAAGACAGGGCTTTCTACTCCTGTAAAAAGTGACAGTCTTGAGGAACCACAGGGGAAGTTCTCTCCTCCCCTGGAGAGTCCCTGGGAATTATTATTGACTCAATGGCAGTGAGCCGAGAGAGGAAGGGTTTCTTCTGAACACAAGGTGACCCGCCTTTCTCCTACGTCCTACCCCGGTGGGCCCTTGCCTCTGAGAACTGGTATTTTCACCCTCTTAGCAATAATTGCTAGCGTCTGATCTGGATGGCCCAGCTTGCCAGAATTCCCCTTCCAGTGTCAGTGTGGGGTGTGTGATATTCCTGGAGTTCGAGACCACCAGCCGCTCCAAGGGAGAAAGATGAGGCTTTCTACTCCCCTGGAGAGGTATCATCTCAGAAACTCCAGGGAGAGCCCTGCCCTGTTCTATCAGGTGGCTCTACAAGGAGCCAGAAGGCAGAGCATGGCGGTGAGAGAGAGGGAGCCTCCGTGCAGCTCACTGAACGCTTGCTGCAGCGCATCTTCATACGTCTAACAGGCAAGGAGATGGATGTGACCATCCCTGCTTTTGAAGGCCCTGCATTCAAATTTATTTGCCTAGTGCTTGTGGTCAGTTTCTTTTGATCACTGTACGTCTTGGGCTGAAAGCGTGCATCCTAACAAGTTATTTATTCATCGTCATCGGACAACTTTCCATGTCCTCAAAGCTCAGTTCTCTAAGTCTTAAGATTTCACTCTCACTCACGGAGCTAGGACGGTTCTATTTTATGAACGTATTCATTTGTAGTCTGTTAGGCTGGCTTGTCCAGAGAAGAATAAAACAAAAGAGGAAAAAAAACCCCAGTGATACTAACACATGTATCAGAAAGAATGTGATGCCAAGAGCGGTCTTTGGCAGGAAGGCGTCCCAGCCTAGTCCCATGAAAGCTGCAGGGCAACGGTGCAGGAAGGTGACTCCGGAGGCAGGGCGACCCCAAGCCACCGGTGTGTGCTGGGGCACGTGGGCCCGGGTGGGTGGGAGCCCGGCAGGGAGCGACAGCTCTCAGGGTCCGGAGGTCCACATGGGTTCACCCAGGGAGGCAGACGGAGTCCCAGTGAAGCTCCAACGGGGAGGAAGGCGAAGGGCTGAGGGAGAAGGAAGCTCCCAGTGTCGCTCTGCTCTAGAGGCCACACCCCCAGGAAGCATCAGCAGGCTGTGGCTTGATTGACAGGTAGGACTCCGCCCCTAGCCAGGAGCGTCTGGTCGATATAGTACCGCGCTATCACAGAGTCCTTGTGTGTATTTACCTTATGTAGGTTTTTGCGGGTGTGGAAAGCCTTTCTGTTTCTGTTTCTCTCTCTCTCTCTCTCTCTCTCTCTCTCTCTCTCTCTCTCTCTCTCAGAGGCTGGTTTAGAAATGCCGGCCTGTAATTAACAGCCCAGTGAGCCCATGATGCCTCCCTGATTCTTGGTTAGGAGACCAAAATCCAAAATCAGTCCGTCAGTGCTAAGGAGTCGTTTCGGACTTGTTCGTGGCCACCCTGCAGGGCAGACTCGAGGGACTGCCCCCGTGGGGTCCCGATGCTTTAGGGCAGCAGAAAAGCCTCCCCTTCCTCCCGAGGAGCAGCTGGTGTTTCGAACTGCTGACCCGGCGTTTGGCGACTGCACCCGTCCCCAGCGCTCCTAGATTGAGGGCTGGAGTAGCGGAAGTGACTCGCCTGACTCACCATCACGTGTGCCTGTGCCCTCTGACCCCGGTCCTCCTTTGCCCCCAGATATATGCAAAAAACCTGGTGGACGCGGACCGCTGCGCCCTGTTCCAGGTGGATCACAAGAACAAGGAGCTGTACTCAGACCTGTTCGACATCGGCGAGGAGAAGGAGGGCAAGCCCGTCTTTAAGAAGACCAAGGAGATAAGGTACCGGCACAAATAGGGAACTGGAGGAGCGCTGTGCGTGCGGACGTGCAGGTGTGCCGCTGCCCACGTGTCTGTGCCTGTCCACAGGGCCGCTGGCCGCATTGTCACACTGTGATGTCATTCCCACCAGGACCCGCCTCCTGAAGGGAGTGCTTCCGGGAATGGCCTGGCAAGTGCAGGTGAAACCACGCCCCACGGAGCTTTAGCATCCCTCCTGGAAACGCCCTCTTCCGGAGGCGGTCCTTTTGGAAATCATGTTGGAAAAACTTACTAGTGCCTGCAGGTAGGTAAAGGGCTCCCTCCGCTGCAGGTGCAGGTGTGCCCAGGTCTAGGAACGTGGGAAGGTGTGCCAGGGGGTGCGGGGCCAACCCCGGCCCCTCCCCGGCCCCACCCGGGCTGGCCTCGCAGCTCTGGGCCGGTCAAAAGGGACCTGGCATATTTTTAGTAGCTGCAGACACTGCCCTGTAGCTGGCTGGTTGAACTTGGCAGGCATCCAGAAAGCAAGGCCCACCGTCTTCTGCAATGTGGCTGCAGTTATCAGTGAAATGAGTGGGCTTAGTGGCCCCACCACGCCTCACACATCCGAATACCTGCCGGGAGCCCCACCACAAAGGCTTTAGGACTCAGCAGTAACACTGAAAAGCTAAACGTAAAAAAAGTAAAAGAATTACAATCTGGTGGCTTTACAGGGTAAGCTATGGGTGACCAACCACAAGGTCCATGGTTCAAACCCCCCTGCTGCTCCTCGGTAGCAAGATGAGGCGGTCTGATCCTGCCACCTGGAGACGGGCAGTCTTGGAAACCGAAGGAGCCCGCCTTCTCTGCCCGCAAGGTCCCTGGGCATCGGGATTGACCCCATGGCAAGGGGTATGTGCAGCCAAATGGCTGGCAGGACCGCAGAGGCCTCCTCTGACTTCCCTCTGCAGGGGTCAGCCATGCCTCCACCCTTACCCTTCTGTACCAACAACTAGGACACAAACTGCTCCCCCACGCTACTCTCCTTCTGAACTCGGTCGGAAGAGTCTTTGCAAGGGCCACAGAGAACTCACAGATGGCTCTAATGTACCATCTTGAGGGTCCAGT
The DNA here is from genome assembly GCA_004026705.1 of Nesogale talazaci. Lineage (NCBI taxonomy): Eukaryota > Metazoa > Chordata > Mammalia > Afrosoricida > Tenrecidae > Nesogale > Nesogale talazaci. The sequence goes on along the minus strand of PVJH01029716.1, from coordinate 10,230 downwards.
GGGGAAATGAACAGGTCCCCACATGTCAGGGTCAGCAGTCAGGAAGGATTCCGTCATGGGTCCGCGGCATCAGCTCTCCTCAGCTGGCAGCCTGGCCTCTATCTCTGGTCCATGCCATTCCAGCCACGTGGTCTCTTGGCTTCAGCCTGCCTGCCTCTCCCATCCTGGGGTTTTGGGCCCACCTGAAGAGAAGGTGCTCCATCCCCTTAGCGCGGCTCCTCTGAGGTGCCGTGTCACAGTCTCTGCTTCCTGAGGGCTCAGATTCAGACAGAGACCAGATACTCATTCTGTGGCGCTGAGACACAGAGACATGGCCTTGCTGGAGGGGTGACTTGTGGCTCTTCATACTCCATGTCCCCTAGGCAGCAAAGGATTCTCACTGAGGTGCACCCTGTGATGGTTTAGCCCACCTAACCCTGCCACAGAGAGCCCTCTTCAGAGTGGAGTGGTAGCCACAGGCCCCCAGGACCAAATCATCTTCATCATGAATGGTGGCTAGGAGGCTGTGGGCATTCACTACGTCTCAAGTTCATTTCAAAACCCAGTCCCGTGCTTTAGCTTCCTGTGCACAGTGCTCTGAGGTGCTTACGGATCACAGCCTTCCCAGAAGGCACCGTCCTGGGTCCTACGAGAGCTGCCATTTGCCAGGGCCATCAATCTGTGTGTGATCCAGTCCGGTCCCTCCACCCCGTCTCCTGGTCCATCTTCTGCGTGGCGCTCTCCCTTCCCCAGAGAGGTCCATAGAGTTCACTCACCCTACTCTGACTGGCCAGGGAGCGCTGCCAGGGGCACGGTTGGGGTTTCCTTTGGGAGTGATGTCACTTGGGTTGGTTTTAGTTTTAGATCTCGGTCAGCGGATCTTGGTATCGGTGCATAGCCATTTCTCCTGCTGAGGGTGTAAGGGGTTCCCCCAGCAATCACACAGAGTCCCACATTGAAGGATGGTCAAGTCCTGTGTGCACACAGCAAGGGGAGAAGAGATCAACACATCTGGCTTGAAGGGGACCTTCCTCAGCTGGCGGCAGGGAAGCCACTGGGTCTCTAGGTAGGTGTGGCTCTCTGTGAGCCCTGGGTGGGTGAATCCCAGGTTCAGGCAGATGCCTGGGAAGGGACTCTGTCCTGTCTGGAGAAAGCAGTCCGCTTGTCCAGGAGGGTCAGAGAGGTGCTAACCTTGGCTGTCATGCAGTGCGAAGCCCATTCTGCAGTGCTTCCAGACAGGGAACACTCCCTGCAGTGTCACAGGGACCCCTGGCCCTAACAGCCATCGTTTCCTGACATGTTAAGAAAAAAGGGTATGATGATATCAGAATTACCTTTGACTGATTGAAAGCAGTAGGCCTGTGGCGTTCCTTCCAGCATCATAGCTGCACTGCAGATCATCCTTCTGAGACTGTTTTGTGACAGGGACACATGCTCAGGAAGAAGCGGTGCCGACCGTGTGCGGAAGAAAGTTAACGGCTGTGTTTGTCTGCTTGTTGTTGTATCAGTCATTTTATTACGAACATTTAAATTCTCTTCTTCCTCCCCCCCCCCAAAAAAAACCCCACGCCATTTTATTGGGAGCTAATGCAGATACCATTATCATTCCACAGTTGAATCACACCAATCAGTATTGCACAACTGCTGCCACTGTCAGCTTCCAAACAGCCACTTCCTTCTTGAACTCCTCGACATCAGCTCCCTGTCGCCCCCTACCACCACAGCACACACACCCTATCCCCTCCCCAGGAACCCTTCTCCCCTTCTTCTACTTGCTGTCCCTATAGCTTCCTCAATACTGGCTGTCACGTACTGAAAAGCAGAAAAACACACAAAACAAAGCAAAAATTCAAGAGGTTGCCTCCTCAAAGACACAGCACATCTGAGATGAACCCAATAGAATATGAACAGACAAAAAACAAACAAAATACAACAACAACAACATTGTCAACCAGATCAGGTCTACCTGCGTCAGACTTGGAATTAACTGACAAGTTTTAACCATTCCCCTTAGGTCTGTTCTTTTCATCTGTTATAATCATCTCTCCACTGCACACTTTTTGATAACTATGTTCCTCATGGCTGTATTTGGATTATGCTGATATTTTTGCAGATTTCAGAAGCACAGAGTCCTGGCAGTTTCACATGGTGACTTTTTAATAGAGAACCTGCCTCAAAACCCCAAATTTTGTGTCGCATCTCAAGGGTGATGGGTTAGTTCAGGTGGTGGTGGTGGTGGTGGTGGTGGGGCTGGACACTGACCGTCGGTTTCTGTCACACCCTGAATGTGTTACCAGAGCTTTGGTGACATGGTGGGCTGGGCATTGGTGGCTGGCCTCAAGGTTGGTGGTTCAAGCTCCCCAGCCACCCTGTAGGAGAATGATGAAGCTGACTGCTCCCATATGGGTCTACAGCTAGGGAAACCCACAGGAGGGCAGGTCAACCCAGTCAGCATTGGCTGGATTGGCAAGAAGCCTGTGTGTTTGGTGAATGAGCTGGGTGAGTGTGGGTGTGGGTAAGTGGCCACCAGCATGCCAGTGACATGCTCCATGGCTCAATACGAGACCAGTCCCACCTCCGTGAGCTTTGAGAAGAAAGCTCTTGGGTGGTGTTGGGCGCTGGATGTCAGTAGGGGATGAGTGCCATGGGCCACGTGAGGCTGCTCAGCGCAGGAGGTGGCAAGCTCAGGCGTCCAAGTCCCCTTGCCCTCCCACCTGGGCAAGTCAGGCTTCCTGCCAGCTCAGGCCCCCCGCCACATGTCTAGTGGACTCTCAAACATTGGCTAGCAGCACGCTACATTAGAGTTTGTAAGTGTTGCAGCCAGTGTCAGGGGCTTCAGAAAGCCGGCGGGGAGATCCCATGAGCCTCTGGGCTGCTTCCACTGCCCCCCCTCCCCCCGCATGCTTTCAGTAGCCCCCTCGTAGGACCGTGGAACAGGGAGCAATGCCTACGCAAAAGGTGTGTTTGACGGCGATGGTGCGTTTCAGAGTAAGGGTCTTCGGCGCCTCCCCCTCCACAGCCACGCCTGTCCTTTGTGTGTGCGCAGGTTCTCCATCGAGAAAGGGATCGCGGGCCAAGTGGCGAGGACGGGGGAAGTGCTCAACATCCCAGACGCCTATGCGGACCCGCGCTTCAACCGGTAAGATGTGGGCGCCAGCCGCCATCAGCCTGGAGCCCCATGGGGCCCGTTGTGCCCTGTCCTGCTGGTGCGCTGTGAGGTGGGGCGGGCCCAATGGCAGTGGGCTCTGTGTGAGTCACAGGCATGCGGGGATTCAGCTGGGCGGCCCCGGGGACCGGCCCACGCAGAGCTGCCGCCTCAGGGAGGCTTGGCAACACCACCGCCTTCAGTGGAAGAAGCCACTCTTGTGCCACCTCCCTGGCACTGCCAGTCTCACTGGGAACACAGTTTGTGTTGGCTTTCTGGGAACACCAGGCCTGCTCCCCCAAAGTGCTTCCTGGGGGGTCTGAGCAGAAGGAGCCTGGGTGGCATCGTGGGTTAGGACTTGTGTTAACGAACCGCCAGGTCAGTGGTTCAAAGCCACCAACAGCTCCGCGGGAGAAGGTGGGGCTTTCTACTCCCTTAAGGAGTGAACAGTCTCAGAACCTCACACCCTGTCGTGCATGGTAGCCAAGAGTTGGCATGGACTCCCTGCTGGCAGGGAGTGTGGGTGTCTTTTGTTTTGTTTTCTGCAGGGGTCGGCTGGGGGCAGTTTGCCGGGGCTGCTGTCGCTGGGAAGGACTGGATCTTGTACGTTCTAGTCCCACCAGCCTTGTCACGGGTGCGCCCCGCTGCTTCTTCTGGGGGACCTAGACTAGAAGGAGCGTGGTGGGCTGTCACTGCCCCCGCTTGCCACCAGGGGACAGCTGGTGGAGGGTGCGGTGGGTGGGGAGAGGGAAGCAGGGGGCTAGGGAGGCTCAGGGAGAGATGGGATTTGCTGTGAATCAGGTAGATAGTCATTGGAAGAGCCAGCCTCCAACAGTATCGGATTTGGCAGGCGCGATTGCCCGGCAATAATTGATTGGTTATCATCACAAACTCAGAGCGAGCATGAGAAAGAGAGAAATAATGGAGTCAGACACATTTCATGGTAGTTTGCTCACCTCAGCCCCGATGGGTGGTCTGCGTGGAGAGAGAGAGAGGGAGGGGGCAGGAGAGGGAGAGCAGTTTGGGGAGGAGACTTGGCCCAGCGAGAGAGCTCCTTTATTCTGATCAGGCCTTATAAGTCTTTTGGAGACCTGCAAGCCCCCTAATTACAGGAAAGAACACACGGCACAGGGAAGGGTGGTGCTGTAGGTAATAGTGAAGGGAGGGACAATCTATGGGCACACAGGTAATAAGAGAGGAATGTTCTTGGGGTCTTCATGTGACATGACGGATGACCTAAGATTCCTGATGGTGGCAGCCTACCCTTAATTTACTCCTGGAGACTTAGGTCTAACTTAAGCTCTCAGGGGTGGTGACCCTTGGACTGGAGGCTTGTTTTACGCGTTATTCTTACAGCAAGGAGTCAGCCCTATCTTTTCTGTGAGAGGCGAGGCCTCTGGATAGCTGACTCCTTTAGGGAGAGTAGCTAAACTTGTGAGATGGCAAATGGTTACTAATATTTGCTTAATACTCTGGAGTAGATATAATTGTGGGAAAGCCTTATTTTTCCCTGACACATAGTGACACCCATCGCCTTTGGTAAACCATGACCAGATTCTACCAAACACGTTACATTTATGCCCCTCGTCTGTCTGCCTGTGCTTTGTGGCTCCTGATCCTTGAAGTCCCTTGATGAGTAGAATGCTTCCTCTGAGGGAGTGGCAGGTGAAGCTTCTGAGAGCAGAGGGACCTGCAGGAACAACACCTTTAAAAAGGGAGTGGGGAGGGAGGGGAAATATAGGGAGCTGATACTGGGGTCTAAGTAGAAGGAGGATGTTTCCAGAATGAAGATGGCAACAAATGTGCAAATGTGGTCTGCATACAATTGATGTATGTATTGATCATGATAAGAGTTGTATGAACCCCCCAATAAAATGATTTAATTAAAAAAAAGAGTTTAGTAAAGCGCTCAGATGTCACCCAGTCCTGGAAGTTATTTGTCATAGAAACCTACCTCTTAGATGCCTTTGTGCGTGGTGCACTGATGAAGTGCTAGATGGGAAAGGATTGGTTCATGGCAGGAAGACACCAGCCATGCTGCCAGTGAACTGCTTCCATGAAGACAGTCGGGGCAGGTCTTCTCTGTCCCATAGGCCATCTGGTGACCTGGGATCTACTGGGTGGCCCCCAGCGACAAGGAGTCAATTTGTCAAGTCCCTTCTGACGCCCTGGGGCCATGTGCTCATGAGAAGGGCCTTGTGTTCATGACCCGGTCATGGTCCTGCACTGTCTTCCCTTTGAGGTCGTGGTTGCAGCCATTGTATTAGTACTTCCCCTTGGAGCCCCTTTGTTTAGCTGACCTTCTAGTTTACTAAGTGCCAGTCCTTTTCCAGAGCCCCACACCCCCACTCCATCACATATCCTGAGTCTGGGACATGAAGTCCTGGCCACCTCACCTCTGCAGGGTGCGTTGGCTGTGCTGCTTCCCAGACAGATGCGTTTGTTCTGGTCAGTCTTGTTGCCCAGTGCCACGATGTGCACACATCAGTTCTTCCCCGTCTTCCTGGATCACTGTCCAGCTTCCAGGAGCTGAGCGGAAGGATTGACAGTTTTCACCAGCGCTCTACAGAGGGCTGGGGCAGCGGATCTGCTGAGTGCAGGACTCCTTTGGTTTCTGGACTGCTGCTTCTCTGGGTGAGGTCCCAGTAAGGAAATGAACTCCGTGACAGCTTCACTGTTTCCAGGATGTTCAGAGAGAAACGGGTCAGTTAGGGAACAGCGTCCTGAGGTCTGGCAGCCTGCCTAACAGATTTCCCTCTGCCCATTTGCTTTTGTTTCGGTGCTGCCGGTCGACGCGCGCAGAGAGGTGGATTTGTACACGGGCTACACCACTCGGAATATCCTGTGCATGCCTATCGTGAGTCGGGGGAGCGTCATCGGCGTGGTCCAGATGGTGAACAAAATCAGCGGAAGTGCCTTTTCTAAAACGGATGAGAACAACTTCAAGATGTTTGCGGTCTTCTGTGCGTTAGCCTTACACTGTGCTAATGTAAGTCGCCCCTGTCCCTTCCTGGCCACGCTTCCGCCAGGGGCACAGCAAAGGGGTCCTTGTCCTTGTCGTCTTGTCTTCTACTGTACGTTGTCCCTGTGGACCCAAAGCATGATGGCTGGTAGTACGTGCTTGTGAGAAACAGGTGTGGTGTGTGTGTGTGTGTGTGTGTGTGTGTGTAGCAGGGGGGTGTCAGCCAATGTTTGTTTTTCATTCCGAGACGTGGAGATTTTGAAAAGCAAAGTGAATTCCCGCAAAGACGCCAAGTCCAGGCATCAGCCTTCTTTCTCTCTCAGGACGTCTCTACGTCCCCGAGGAAGGAAGGTGCCATCCCAAACCCTGACCTTAGTCAGACGTATGGCCCCGGGACTTTGGCCCGGAAGGACGGTGATGCCATGGCTTGCCACTAACTGGCCTTTCGTTTCTCAGGAGAATTGAAGGGGCCATGTAGTGCTTCTGTGGCCGATGCTGGTTCATTCCATCTCCCCCATGGGTCTTGTCTCCTTTGCAGTCTGTTTTCCAAAGTCTTGTTTTACAAGAGCTGAGTCTATTCTCTTTCCTGGGCATTGCTACTATGCAGAACGCATGGAACATTTAGTATTCTGGACACTCCCCTGGAGCCCCACCCACAGAGGGGCTATGGAGTAAACGTGGGACCGCTAGCTGCGGGATCCGTGGTTCAAACCCACCAGCTGCTTCACAGGAGAAAAAGGAGGCTGTCTGCCCCCGTCAAGATTCGCAGCCCGGGGCACCCCATAGAGGGTGAACCTGCATGGGAAACCTACTTGATGGCTGCGGGTTGGGGATCTTCTCTTGTCCGGGCGCTGTATGAATTCTGGAAGTAGAACTAAAACGGCAGAACAAGCACACAAGAACCTTGCTCCCATGAAGTCAGTTCTGATTGAACGCAGCCCTTGGACGGGGGAGACCTGCCCCTGTGGGTTTCTAAGACTCTAACGCCTTACAGGAGCAGGCACCCGCATCTTTCCCCCGTGGAGTGGCTGGTGGTTTCAAACTTCTGAGCTTGTGGGTAGCAGCCCGCCATGGGAGGGCACCTTTTATCTCCTTTGCTCAAGGCGAAGCAGACAAAACTAGGAGGTTCCACTCTGATAAGTTTGTGAAAACGCTTTTGGGACACAGGGCCAAATTCTGGGGGAGCAACCTTTTAACTCGGGGGAAGTGATTGGAAACAACAAGGAGGACAAACAGTGGGGAAGAATGGAGCCCAGGGTCCACGGTCCCCTCCATGCTGGGGGCAGGAAGCCCATCCTGGCTGTGTGACTGGTCATGGCGCCCTCTGGCGGACACTCCTTCTGTTACAAGCCCATGCCTCCTTTTGCTTCAAGTATTGCTTGTATCCACAGAGCTCTCATAAATACATGTTTTGACAGCCTAGGTTTGGTTGTTTGTTTTTTAAGTTAGTTTAAACGTAACAACAAATCGAATCTCTACTAACGCGCAATGTGAACACACTTCTGGTTTCACCAAATTTTGAGTGACCATGTTCCAGTCCCAGGTGGGGGTCCTGCTAAATTTGGCCCCATTCTAAGGTCACCGTGGGTCGCGTCCACTGGGCGGCAGCAGTGAGCTCGGTTTAGGAGTGTGTAGTCCATGTCAAGAGTTCAGTGCTTGGCTGCTCATAGGGGTCGGCTGTCCACGTCACTCCTTGGGAGAAAGATAGAAAGACATGGTTGTCTCTTTCCATAGAAACCCTCTGGGACAGTTGTGCTGTCAGGCGGGGTCACTCTGAGTGGGAACATGCTCGATGGTACAGCACAGTCCATCTAAAAGTCCAGGGGGAAGTTCTCATGATGGAAATTTTCAATCCCCCCACCTGCCAAGCATACATTTCTACTTACCTACTAGTGTTTCTTCTACAGGAACCCTTTTTTGTATTCAAAATAGATCATCAGTTATCCTGAGATCATAGGTTCAGTAGGGATTTAGGCGAAGATGGAAAGTTTTAACTCCCTTCCAGCCTGTTACTGGGCGTTCAAAATCGTTTCTAGGTGGTGGCACTAATCTATGGGATGATTGCTACGTGGGGAAATAGGAGGAGGCCGGCGAAGTTTGTAGGGAAATGGGATTAAAATATAAAGACGAGCTTCTGCACATAAGCTCCATCAGGGGTAAGGCAGCTAGCTCTATGGGGGATGGCTGTAGCTGTGCCGTCTGTCCCTAAAGAACCATGTCCTGGGAATGAACCCTGCCCACGCCGTCTGTGTCACACCCAAGGAAAATGGGTGCCCCTTCATTTTTTTAAAAACATTGTTGTGGCTGTTGGTGCTATTTGCCCTCAAGTCGGTTCTGACCCACAGTAACCCCAGGCACAACAAAACAAAACAGAGCATCGCCCGGCTCTGCAGCATCCTCACCATTGTTCCTACACCCGAGGCCAGTGTTCCTGCCATTGAGTCAATCCATCTCGTTGAGGGCCGCCCTGCCCCTCTGCTTAGCAAACAATATGTCCCTCTCCAGGGTCTGGTCTCTCCTGACGGCATGTCTAAATAGGGTGCTAGATAAAGTCCTGCCTTCCTTGCATCTGAGGCTCACTCTTCTAAGACAGGTGGGTGTGTCCTTTTAGCACTCCCTTGTGCTTTTAATATTTCTCACCCAAATCCAGACGTGTTGCTTCTTCTCCGGTGTTCCTTACGCACTGCCCAGTTTTCACATGCGTATGATGCAATGGAGAATACTTGTGTCAGGTGCACCTTAATCCTCAAAGCAACATCCTTGTTCTTCAATACTCTGAAGAGGTCTGGTGCAGCAGATTTACTTAATGCAAAGTGTCCTTAGATGGTCTGATTGCAGCTTCCATGAGCATTGATCATGGATCCAAGCGAGACGAGATCCTTGACAACTTCAACCTTTGTCCCACTGATCCAGATGTTACCTATTGGTGCACTTGTGAGGACTTTGGTCTTCTTTACAAAGTATGGCATCAGAATCCATACCGAAGGCTGCAATCCTCTTCTTCATGAGCACATCCTTCATGTCCTCCTCACTTTCAATAAGTGAGCTTGCGTTTTCTCCATAGCACACAGGTGGTTAGTAATCCTGCCTCCATTCCTGAAGCCAGGTTCTCCTCCATAAAAGCCAGCTTCCCTGATGATCTACTCAGCAGACAGATTGAATACGTTTGGCAAGAGAATGCAACTCTGACCCACGCCTTTCCTGATTTTAAACCAACAAACAAGAAGAAGGGAACAAGATACAAGGCAGAGGAGCCGAATCAGAATGCCTAATGATCCCCAAGGACACTCTGACAGCACTGCCCTTGTTGGGGGAGAAGAAGGGGCTTGAGCCTCAGTGTGGAGGAGAAGGACCCTCTGGTGAAGATTTCACTGGTGTTCACTCTTTCTGAAACTCTGGTTCACATTCTGAAGACACTCCATCAACAAGCAGATGCTGTCCTCCTCTGACCTACCAGGAAGTCAATAAGAAAGATGCATCGAGTGTCCTAAATAATTGTGACCTCCACCTTTGGTCTTGACTGTTGCACTAGGCTACATCCACTTGCTGGTAACCGTGACTCTGATTGGGCTTGGGCTTCATGACCATACTGGTAAAGCTATGTTTCCTCTCCTCTTGAATTCTCCCAAGCAATGTGTCCTTTGGGACCTTGACCCCACTTTTAGAGATTTCCACTGTGAACTCTGCTCTTGTCTGCTCTGAGGAGAAATTACTGAATGGAGATTCCTGTTCTGCTGCTGCTTGGGAACAGATTAAAAATAAGAAGCTTCCCGTCACACACATCTCGGCACTTGAGGAACGTGGTGAATGTGGGAGCATTTGCTTGGGTCTGTCTCATGAAGCAGCATTTGTAACACTTCTACTTGGGAATAAATCAGAAGAGTCTTTTCATTTTTCTCCCACTCTCTCGTGGGTCCTGTGGGTCACACAAAGATGAAGAGCTGTCCAGGGGTAAGAACAGCCATGCAATAGAGTCTGCTTCTTCCAACAGTATGTCAGGATCTTGAAGGACAAAGCTGTCAGTGATAAGATAATAGCTACACTCCAACAAGGAGGGCCAGTTGACAGGACTATTACTCAAATCTAGAAACCAACCACCAAGGACAAAGATGAAGACATTGAAGAGGTCTCTCACCTTCTGTTG
>PVJH01029715.1:0-25687 GCA_004026705.1 Nesogale talazaci | reverse complement strand
GCCGTCTTAGGGACTCCCACACATAGCAGCGTTCTTGAGACTGTAAATCGTCATGAAAGCAAACGGCCTCCCCTTTCTTCCACTGAGCAGCTGGTGGGCACGAACTGCCTACCTTGAGCTTAGCAGCCCAGCACCTACCCGGCCGCTCTTCTCCACTACAGGAGTTACAAACGCCCCCACAGAGTATGTCCGCCTTTGCCCAGTAAACACTCATGGACAGGCTTCCAACCAAGAAACTCTTCACTGCCGAGGCCTGGCGCTCTCTTTGCAATGTGCACGGTTTTAAAGAAAGAGCCCCACAGTGGAGCTGCCTTCCCATGACCGACCTGCAGTCTCTGGTGTAAGTCACAGACAAGCGGCGACCTTTCCCTGAGCCTCTCACAGCTCTGAGTTCTAGAACACACAGTTGCAGACGCCGTTGTTATGTGCTATGGGTTAGCCATGCCAACTCATAGCGAGTCGGGGTGACCCACGGAGCTTGCTGGGCTTTAAACTTTGTGAAGGAGCACTGGTTGGCAGCACCACGGCTAGCTCAGTCGCTAACTGAAACGCTGGCGGGTCAAAGCCATCCTTGGTTCCACGGAAGGAAAGACCAGAGAAGACCATAGTCTAGGAGGCTCTGGAGGGCGGTTCTACGCCACCCTTTAGGGCACTGTGAGTTGGAGGCAGGACAGCACGGAGCATCAACAACACCATTTCAGCTATGAAGCTGTTTGGGGTGTATTAAACCTCACAATTTGGGAGTTTCATATGTTTTCACAAAGTGTACACCTACCCCCAGGTTCTAGCCCAATGCAGGATATCTGCATTGCTCTATTAAGAAACCCATCAGCCGTCAGTCACTCGCCAGTTCTTCCTCCTCCTCCTCCTCCTCCTGGCATACAGTTTGACGGCTCAGCTCTCATGATACCAGACACCAGGCTCGGAGAAGCACCCCACTCGCTTCTAACTTGACCTATTCATAGGCGCTGAATGCCCTCATTGAGTGGAGAGGCAAATGAGACAATGGAAGGGACAGAGGACCTGTCTCATCCTGTCTGGCTGCTGCACGTCACACCAACCTCGCCTGTTTCCTCACGATAACAGGGACTTAGTGCAGGGGGTTAGGGCCTACCAGGTCCTGGGTGGTGCTCATTGCTAATGAGCTCAGTTGCAGCCAGGTTAGAGGTTCAAATTCACCCAGAGGTGCGTCAGAAGAAAGACCTGCCAAATAACCCTATCTTGAACAGTTCAAACCTTCCCGTTGATTCTCCCCTCTGGTGCATGCTGGACCCGGTCTGGTTTTCAACATCTTCTGTATTTTGTTGAGTTTGTTCATGTTAGGGTGCGTCTCAGAGATGTTATGTCATTGGGGGTCACCCTTATGAAGTTGTGTGATGTGTTTTCCTACCTTTTAGTATATGAAACCCAGGACGGATGAACCTATGGGGGCGGCAAGTAGAATAAAAGTTTCGTGGAAGGAGGGGAGATGATGTCAAGGGGTCCAGGAAGAAAAAGAATGTTTGGAAACTGATTTTGGTAATAATCTCACAATTCTGCATGAAAGGATTAAGCTATGCAATGATATACTACCTATGTATTATGTGTTAACTCCCAATTAATAATAATAATTTTTTTAAGTCAGCCAATGCCAGCTCGATGGAACATTCTAACTCAACAACTCTTTTTTGTTGTTGTTGTTGTTTTGGGGGGGCATCACTGCCTCTGGTGGTCGTGGGCGCTACCCAGTGCGCTCCTGAGAGCCGCTGCTGGATTTGAACCGCCAAGGCCGCAGGCGGCAGTCCTGCACGCAACCGCTTACGCCACCGGGGCTCGGCCCCAACAACTCTTAAGATCTAGAAAAAGAAGAGCAGGCCAGGCCCAGCCCTAACACGAGAGGAAGTCAAAAATCTGAACATAAATAGAAGAACTCAGGTAAAATTGAAAAGAGAAAAACAATAGAATAAAACCTAGATCTGTTTCTTTGAAAAGATCAACAAGATTGGCACACCTCTAGCCAAAGTGACAAAGAAAAGATGCAAAGAATGTTTGCATTTATAAATGAGAATGATGACATTAAAGCTGGCCTGACTGAAGTAATAATTCTGACTGAATACCGTGAACAATTATATGGCAAAGAACTGAACAATCGAGACTCAACGAACAAATTCTTCGCGGTACATAACTTACCCAAACTGACTCAAGAGAAAACAGAAATCCTCACAGACATGTGACGGCCGAGGAAGTGAAATCAGTGATGAAAACCCTCTCGACAAAACAAGACTCTGTATCCGCCTGCACCACTGTGGAACTGGACAGAGCCCTCGGAGAGGAACTGACACCAATACTACGTAAACGTTCATAAAATACAGAAGCCCCCACGGGGACAACACTGGAGACACAGCGTGGGAATTGTGCCCATCTGACTGGACCTCACCGAGGCAAAACACTAAGGGCGTGGCACAGAGCAGCAAGGGAAGCAAGGCTAGGAAGTCCTGAAGGGATACCAAAAACAGACTTTGGGATCAGGGCGTGGCACCCCATCAACCTCAACGGGAAAACACTCCTAAAGGTCAACAAACAGACCTTGAACTCTTTACAGGCTTTGCTTTTTTATGTCATTGTTTTTTTGTGGCTGTTGTTTTGTTTTCTTGTGTTGCTTTGCTTTGCTCTGTCTTGTTTTTGTGCACATTATTATCTGCAGGTCTGTCTAAATAAGATAGGCTAGATAAACAATCTGGAGGAAACAATAGGGCCGACAGTAATGGAGGGACATGGAAAAGGGGGAGGTGGGGGAAAGGAAGTAATGTTAACAAACCCAGGGATAAGGGAACAACAAGTGATCCAAAGTTGGAGGCAAGGAGGATGTAAGAGGCCTGGTAGAGCTTGATCAAGAGCAATGCAGCCAAGAGAAATTACTGAAACCCAAATGAAGCATGATAGTATGTAAACATGTTTATCTATGATGATGGGAAAACAGATCTATGTGCATATACTTCTAGGTTTAGGATTAAGGTAGCAGGTGGACACTGGGCCTCCATTGAAGTACTCAATGGAAGAATACTTCGGTTTACTAAACTGACATCCTGTGATGTTCACCTCCCCTTCACAATTGCTGAAGACAAAGAGGGTACATCAGTAAATGTGGTGAAGAAAGCTGATGGTGCCTGGCTATCAAAAGATATAGCATCTGGGGTCTTAAATGCTCGTAAACAAGTGGCCATCTGGCTCAGAAGCAACAAAGTCCACATGGAAGAAGCACACGAGCCTGTGTGGCCATGAGGTATCGATGGAATCAGGTATCAGACATCAAAGAACAAAAAAATCATATCACTGTGAATCACGGGGAGAGCAGAGTGGGGACCCAAAGTCCATCTGTAGGCAACTGGAAATTCCCTTACAGAAGGGTTGTGGTGAAGAGATGAGGCAGTGAGGGTACAGTGTAGCAGCAATGAAACATACAACTTTCCTCTAGTTCTTTAATGCTTCTTCCCACCCACCCCTTCCCCACTTTCATGATCCCAATTCTACCTTACAAATCCAGCCAGACCAGAGGATGTACACTGGTACAGATATGAACTGGAAACACAGGGAATCCAAGACAGACGATCCCTTCAGGACCAGTGGTGAGAGTGGTGATACTGGAAGGGTGGAGGGAAGGTGGGGTAGAAAGGGGGAAACCAATTACAAGGATCTACATATAACCCCCTCCCTTGGGGGCTGGACAACAGAAAAGTAGGTGAAGGGAGCTGTTGGACAGTGTAAGACATGACAAAATAACAATTTATAAATTATCAAGGGTTCATGGGGGAGGGGGGGTTGGAAATGAGGAGCTGATATCAAGGGCTCAAATAGAAAGTAAATGTTTTAAGAATGATGATAGCAACAATGCACAGATCTACTTGACATAATAGATCTATGTATGGATTGCAATAAGAGTTGTTCAAGCCCCCGATAAAATGATTTTTTAAAAATTATTGACCCCCCAAAAAAATTTTGATAAGGGCTTGTGGGAGACTATTAAGAATCATACAGGAAGAAAGCAAAGGATCACTGAAAAGACAGGCAAGAAAGAAAAGACCTAAATGGATGTCAGAAGAGACTCTGAGACTTGCTCTTGTACATAAAAAACTCAGCAGAGTTCTGAAGACTTCAACACCAATTATAAATGAGTACCATTTACACTGATTGGATTTATTTTGAAGAAAACTTTACATTAAATTTCTTTAAAAAACAGAAAAGTGGGTGAAGGGCGACAGCGGACCACGTAAGTTATGAAAATAACAACTTATAAATTATCAAGGGATCATGATAGTGGGAGGATGGAGAAGGGAGGGTTAGAAAGAGGAGCTGATACCAAGGACTCAATTGAAAATGATAATGGAAGGGCTGAGCCCCGGTGGCGTAGTGGTTGTGCGCGGGACTGTGGCCCACTGAGTTGGAGGTTCAAATCCAGCAGCAAGGCTGGGCCTCCTACTCCCACCACCAGAGGGCAGTTATGCCCCCCCCAAAAAAAAGAACAACAAAAAGAAAATGATAATGGCAACATATGTACAAATGTGCTTGATACAATGCTGTAAGAACTATAAAAGGCTCCACTAAGATGATTTATAGTTTAAAAAAAAGAGAGAGAGAGAGAAGGAAGGAATAGTCCCTACTTCTTTTGGGGGGATGGGGGCAGGGGAGGATGCTTTTTAAAAATCATTTTATTGGGGGCTGTAACAGATATTCTTTTCTTACAGCTATTATAACAATCCATAAATCAATGCCATCAAGCAAACTTGTACATAGTTTGCCAGTGTCATTTTCAAGACATTATCTTTCTAGTTATGAGTCCTTATGATCAACTCCTCTTTTTTCCTGACCTTCCCCACCCTCCGACTCCCAGGAACTCTTGATAAATTATATATACATATATATTTTCCCCTAGGTCATTGTATGAAGCAAACATAACCCTGATGCCCAAACCAAACAAAAACACTGAAATAAAAATACAGGTCAGTATTTCTTATGAACATAAAGGTAAAAATTCTCAACAAAATAAAAGCAATTAAAATTCAACAGCACATAATATGAGCCATGAAGCATGTGGGATTTATACCAACAGTGTTCAACATTGGAAAAATCAATCAGTGTCATGGCCATATCCATAGAACAAAGAAAAAGAACCTCATGACCACCTCTACAGATGCAGAAAATCCAATACCCTTTCTTGGTAATGAGAACCAAACCAGACCCAAACCATCACCAAAACCCAGCTTCTACGAGACTAAAATACCAAGGAATAAATCAAATCAAACTAGGAATATGAAGGCCTTCTACCATTAAAAAAATGTAAAACATCTACTGAAAGAGATGAAAGAAGACTCACACAAATGGAAAGATGTTCCAGGTAAATGGATTGGAAGACTTAATATTGTTAATATGTCAATACTACACAAAGCAATTCTATCAATTCAAAACAATCCCAAATCAAAGGTCAGCCTTGTTTACACATATAAGAAACCATCCCTCAATTGTATATGGGTGATGGCAAGAGGTGCTGAATAGCTAAAGTAATACTGAAAGAAGAGAACAGGAGGACTCACATATCCTGATTTTAAAACATACTACACAGTGTTAGTAATCAAAACAGTCTGAGATTGCTCTAACAATAGATACATAAGCCAATGCAACACAAAGGAGATTCCAGAAATAAACCCACACATCTGTGGTCAACCTATTTTTAAAAAAGCATTTAGTCTATTCCGTAGGGAAAGAACAGTATCTTCAATACATGTGTTAGGAAATCTGGATTTCCACATGCAGAAAGTGAAACAGGAAAACACATTTAAAATCGATTAAGGAGCTAAATGTGCACACTAATGCCACGGAATTTTTAGATGAACAAACAGGGGCAAGACTGTCTGTCAGTCCCAGCTTTCGACAGTGGATTACCTAATTATCTAATAAAATAACAAAAGCCCAAAGCATAAAAGACAAAATAAGTGGGACTTGCTAAAAATGTTTAACTTTTGTTCATCAAAAGGCTTTACACAGTGAAGTGACAAGATATAAACTGGAAGAATATTTTCAGGAACCAGATGGCTGACAAGAAGCTAATGACAAAACAAAAAAATATATGTGAAACTTCTGATAACAACACAGACAAACTGTGGCTGTCCTTAGGTGCATCGAGTCAGTTCAGACTCTCGATTCTGTGTTCAACAGAAGGCAACATGTCCCGTCAGTCCTGCCCCAACCCCGCCATTGTTCCTGTGCCTGAGCCCACTGTGGCAGCCCTGTAACAATCCTTCTCATTGAGGGCCTTCTCCTTTCTGCTGCCCCATCCACTTTACCAAGCATGAGCTCCTTCTCCAGAGACGGGTCTCTCCTGACAACACGTCCAAAGTAGGTAAGATCAAGTCTGATTATCCTTGCCTCTAAGGAGAACTCTGCCCAAGACAGACCTGTGTGTCCTTTTGGCATTCCCTGGTACTTTCAGTCTGCTTCGCCAGCACCAGATTCCAAATGCATTGCCTCTTCTTCAGTCTTCCTGATTCGATGTCTACCTTTCACAGACACAGGAGGAAATGGAAAATGCCATGGCTTGGGTCAGGCAAGCACGCTTTATTCCTCAAGGTATTGCTCTTCAATACAATAAAGAGGTCTTGGGCAGTAGACTTCCCTACTTCATCTCGTGACTGCCGTTTCTGTGACCATTGATGGCCGATCCAAGCCAGATGAATAATCTGATCAAAAAACAGGCGAAGGGCTTGAAGAGACATTTCATCAAAGAGGGCATCCAGATGGCCCCCAAACAAATGAAGATGCTCATCATCTTTAGCCGTCACAGAGATGCAAATCAAGGCCACAGGCCATACCAAGCCACACCTACTGGGATGGGTGGTCACTTGTCTGTCATTTTGTCTGTATGGTGGGAGCTTGTGCATTGCTGTGCTCCTGAAAGCTGTATCACTGGCATTTCAAACACCAGCAGGTCAGCCCAAGTGACCATGTTTCCGTCAAGCTTGCAGACGAGGAAGAGACTACAAAGAAGGAAGATGACACAAACTTGCTTGAAGCCCTTCCTGACGAAGACCAAGAAATGCAGCCTTCAGGGTGGATTACAGCTCAAGGTAAAGATAACAACACAAACAAACAAAAAACCCCAAGTGGACCAATAGGGAACATTCTGTTAACCAGAGAAAAGACTGAAGTTGGTAATGATTTCATCTCACTTACATTCATACTGTGGTAGATATATAATAGTTTGTCATTTTGAGGACTAAGAGTGTAAAGGTGGAGGGCTGAGCCCCAGTGGAGTAAGTGGTTGAGTGCGGGACTGTGGCCCAAGGGTTTGGCGGTTCAAATCCAGCGGTGGCTCTCAGGAGCAGCGCTGGGTAGCTCCCACGACCACCAGAGGGCAGTGATGCAAAAAAAAAAAAAGTGTAAGGATAGAGTCAAGTCTGTCAATCTGGAGGTAGCCAATGAGACCTCTGTGTGGGCATGGCCTTCTGAAAATTCTGGGAAATCCAGTATTCCTTCTTGAAGGCAGGAGACACTCTCTCTCAGTTTACTCCCTTGAAAACTCTCAACTGACAAGGCTGACTTCCCTGGAAGACATTGCAGCTGACAAGACGCATGCAACGACCCTAGTGCCCTGAGCTGGACAGGCCACGTGGATGCAAGCAGACCTCTGAAGCCGGAGAAGCCAGAGAGAGACCCCTGCTGGCGCTGAGATGCTTACACCACCACTGGATGCCAAGACTTTCTACCCACTGGCCTGTGATCGTCCTGCATTCGGCTTCATTGCAGGTGTTTCGTGAGTCTGAAGGGGACTTTATAGATTGGTATCGAACATATGGATAACATGGCCTTGGACTGGACTGGACTGGGATGTTTTCTTAAAGTACCCTTTATATAAAACTCTCTCTTGTATACATATGAGTATCTCCACGCATTTGTTTCTCTAGTCTACCCAGACTAACACACACACACTCAATGCTCATAGAAGCGAAAGTCAAGAGACACATTGCATTGGGTCAATCTGCCGCGTAAGAACTCTTTAAACGCTTTCAAAAGCAAGGAAGTTGCTTTGAGGGGTCAGGGGCACCTGCCGCAAGCCATGGCATGTTCATAGGCCTCGTACGCAAGTGAGGGCAGAGCACGGAATAAAGATGACCAAGGAAGAATCGAGGCATTTGAATGATGACACTGGGAAAGAACACAGAAAGTGTTCAGACTGCCGAGAGGACGAACAGAAGCACAGTCGGAATGCGCCTTAGGAAGAAGGGTGGGGAGACTCTGGCCTGCGTCCTTCAGATACTTCCTCAGGAGGGACGCGTCTCTGGGGGAAAAGAGGAAGGCCCTCTCCAAGGAAGGGGACACAACGGCTGCACCAGGGGATTCCAACAAACGGTGAGGCCCGCGGGGCTGGGCAGAGTTTCGGTCCGTTGTACCGATGGTGGCCACCAGGCTGAACCGACTCCAGGGCACTGTCAGCAGCAACAGACTGGCTGACACCACAGGCAGAAGCGCCGCTCAAATCTCCCACCCGACCGGGAAGGGGAGGAGGAACAAATACATCCAGGGTGTATCTGGGTTATTGGGAGGCTGCTCTTGGACAAAGCCCAGCTAACAGAACCTGCTCTTGTATCTGTAAAGTGCTTCCAGGTGCTTCTTTTGGACAGCAAACATGTATGTTAGCATATGGAAGTCCCTGACAGCGTGGAGAGTCAGCATTAACCAACTCAATGGCAGAGAGTTTGGTGTTTTGATAGGAAGAGGAGACCGATGATGTCGCTAACCTTGAAGTACCACAGGATGGTCAGGTTGGCGGGTCAATTGCAACTGTTCTCAAAGAGTTCCCTGCCCCTGGGGTGTCTGCAGAGGCACTTTTGTTTTGTTTAGTTTGTTTTTTATGGCATCACTGCCCTGGTGGGAGTAGGAAGCCCAGCCTTGCTCCTAAAGAGCTGCTGCTGGATTTGAACCGTCAACCCTGAGGGCCCCAGTCCCGCACACAGCCACTGCGCCACCGGGGCTCAGCCTGCGGAGGCACTTTTAAAGCTCTGCCCCCAACCCGAATCATCTGGGCAGCTGAATGATGAATATATGGTGCTTATGATGGAAAACAAGCAGTCCCGGTGGCACCGTGGCCTAGGCCCTGGGCTGCTAACTGCAAAGCTGGCGATTCAAATCCATGCCTCAGTCGGAGGAGGACGGTAAGGCCGGCTGCTCCTGTGGAGGCTGACAGCCCGAAAAGCCTCACATCGAGTGTTCATCAGTCTGAGTGGACTCCATGAAGTGGGCTTGGGGCTTCTGGGGGCATGATACAAAATAAAGGAGATTAGTTTAATATACCGAGCTCACCGAAGAACTAAAGCCGTCAAGGTCCAAGTGGTTGCTTGGTAGCGAAGTGGGTTATGCTCTGGACTCCCAAACTCGAGATCAGCAGTTCGAACCTGTCCGTTGCCATGAGGAAGAAAGATGGGGCTTTCTGCTCCCCTAATGACTCCCAACCCCGGAAAGCCCCACGGGCAGTGCTCTCCTGCCCTACAGGGACGCCGAGAGTCAGAACTGACTAGATGGCAGGGACCCTTTGGGGGAGGGACCTTGAGCAGTCATTCTTCATGGATGGCATTTGGGCCCAGTTTGGGTGCGGCTTTGTTCACCGTAAAAGCAAGCCTGCATTAAGAGCGTGAATACGTCAGAATTCAACAAATGTCAAAACCACGGTCTTTCCGCACTCCTGTGAAATCACCCAGCTGCCGAAGTCAGTTAATAATAAATAAGAGTACAAACTTTTAAAAAGGCAAGCTCTTCCCCCAACAAGGCTGCATTTTTCTGCAGTGGACAGTAATCATTTAACTGACGTGAAAGGTATCTGGCTTCTTCCTGCGCCTCTGTCCCTATTTTTACCACCGAGGCCGTCACTGTCCTTAAAGCCAGGCGCGGACCTTCACCCAGCCTTTGCCACAGCCTGGAGCAATAGTCACATCCCTGTGGTCTGACTGCTCCTGGTCATACCCAGACTCTAACCCAAATTGCACACTCGATGCTACTTCCTAGTATGAATTAATTGCTGTCAAGAGGATTAACTTCTGCAAGTGCTTTTCTTCCACTGGCAAAAAGGTTGTGATAAGGCAGTGGTTCTCATTCTGTGTGTGTCGCAACCTCTTTGGAGGGCAAACAAGCCTTTCACAGGAGCCACCCGATTCATGACAGTAGCAAAGGGATGGTGATGAAGTAGCAACAGAAATGATTTTATGGACTTGAGGAACTATCTTAAAAAGTGGTGGCGGCGTTCAGGAAGGTTGCGACCCACGGTTCTAGAGCCAAAATGCAAAAGTGGGCACTTGCTAACTGGTGCCTGCCACCTGGTGGTCAGTGGATAAAAACTAGCATTCCAGACAGCTAAGACCCTCAGAAAGAGAAGTGGGAGTAGCGATCTCATGGGGGTGGAGGGCTGGACCCAGGGGGCACCCATCACAAGGTAGGATACATACCCCACCCCCAGGGGGATGGATAACAGAGATGTGGGTGAAGGGAGACAACAGACAGTACAAGACATGAAATGACAACAGTAATACACAATTGATCAAGAACTCATGAGGAGGGAAGGGGAAGGGAACAGATACCAGGGAAAAATAAAACAAAAACCAGCATCCCCTTGGCTTCCAGGAGCCCCACAGGGCTGGTTTCATCCCCTGCTCGGGTTCGCACCTCAGGTGCACATCCAGGGCAAGTCCACGACAATTTCATCGGCAGGTGGAACCCAGCAATGCACCTTCAAATCCCAGGTGAGCCTGGCAGGAGTGCGCTTCCTGTGACTCTCTGCCCCACCCTCCAACCACACATGGCGCCCATGCTGCCATCTGAGCGGCTCCCAGAGGTTAGCCGACTCCGGCTCAAGAACGGAGAGGCGAGCTCAGCGGTTCAAACCCACCAAATGCTCCCCAGGAGAAAGCTGAAGCTGTCTGCTTCTGTAAAGATTGACAGCCTCAGAAAGCCTCTATCGGGAAGATGTGACTCAGAATTGATTGATGGCAGTGGATTTATTTGGGAGTGGGGGGAGGGGGTGCTCAAGAACTTGAAGTCTAGTCCAGTGTTCCCTCTACCTGTGTGAGGAGAGGCATTTTGTTGGACAAACGGCTCACCGTCATATTGATGAAGCTTCTCCCACTTACTGCCATTAGTTTCCAAGACACTAAATCTTTGCAGGAGTAAGGACCCTCCTCTTCCCCCCTCAAACCAGCTGGAGATTCAAACTACTGACCTTATTTTTTTTTGAGGGGGGGGGCATCGCTGCCCCCTGGTTGTGGGAGTAGGAGGCCCAGCCTTTGCTCCTGTGGAGCTGGAATTGAACCTCCATCCCAGTGGGCCGCAGTCCTGCGCACTACCACTACGACACCGGGGCTCAGCCCACTGACCTTGTTTTTTTTAACCGGAAGTGAGACTCAAAGACATGAAGGGGTCGCACAAGTTAACAAACCTGGTCAGCTGGCACTTGAACCCACAATCCCAGGTTTCTTAACTGCTGCCGGAGGGGGACTCTTTTATTTTGCCACACCCCCAAACAAACAAAAAGCCAAGTCCACTGCTATCGAGTCGATCCCAAGTGAGAGTGCCTTAATCTGCCAGGACAGAGCAGAACTGCTCCCGGGGTTGCAGGGAAGCTGACCATCTTGTCTTTCTCCCATGGGGTGGGTGGCCCGTGGGTCTCCACCACTGACCTCTGTCAGCAGCCCAACACAGCCCATGGAGCCCCCAGGACCCAACATTTCTATTATGATGAGCTAACGTGCCTGTGGAGAAAGAAGACAAAGTAAAATGAGCCAAGAGGTACCCCAAACGAGACGTCATAGTCCTCAAATGTGTAGGGTTTGTCTGCCAGGTCTTCAAAAAACTCTGCCAGGGAGTCCAGTGTTTCCTCGGCCAGTCTCTCATAGGTGCTCTCATCTAAGACGCTGCAAGGGGGAGAAAGTCGAAAAAACAAATGAGTATCCCAACTTAGTAATATCCCATTTACACCTTTGGGTTTGTATAAAGAAAAGAGGAAAGCAAACGACCTAATATATCGCTGGTGGTGCCGGGAGGTCCAGATGGACTCAGAGTGACTGCAGGTGACAGAGCGGAGACGCCCACAGGGTGGCCGCGGCGGCGGTGGTCTTTGCAGAAACAGACTGCCAGGTCTTTCCATGGAGGGACCGCAAGGTGGGCTCCTCCGCCAGCCTCTCAGGTGGCAGGCAAGGGCTTCCTTCCTAGGGCAACACCTGGGCTCCTTCCCTAACCCGTGCGGAGATAAGTGCAAGGCAGGGCGGGCTGGCTCACAGAGAGGGAAGCTTGTCTTCCAGCAGTAGGGGGGGACCCCTCCTGAGGCCATCGTACTTATCGGTCTGCTCTGTGTTCTCACAGTATTGGCATATTCAAAAGAGATACCAATGGGACGCCTTCTAGTTTTCCTTATGTCTTAAGGACTGTTCTTTTTTTTTCCTTTGGGGGGGGGCACTTATTTTTTTAAGGCATCCTAATGCTTGCTGAAAAGAGGACTTGAAGCACTGGCCGATGAAAATCAAAGCCTACCTCCTTCACTATGGATTTCAACTCAATGTAAAGAAAACAAGAATCTTTCCACCTGAACCACTACACAGCATCCTGATAAACGGAGGGAAAAGATGGCAGGTGTTGAGGGTTTCAATTTACTTAGATTAAGTCACGAGCATTACTGAGAGAACTTATCTGCAACAGCTATCCACTGA
This sequence comes from Nesogale talazaci, assembly GCA_004026705.1. NCBI lineage: Eukaryota > Metazoa > Chordata > Mammalia > Afrosoricida > Tenrecidae > Nesogale > Nesogale talazaci. The sequence goes on along the minus strand of PVJH01029715.1, from coordinate 12,968 downwards.
TGGCAGAGACGTGTTTAAACATGTTCTGTTTGGAATAAACTTGTGTATGTATGAACTGGAATTTGAGTAGCAATACCTTTAGACTTCTTCTCATATAACTTATGTTTGATTGACTATGGGAAGGCATTCAACTGTGTGGATCAAAACTAATTATGGGCAACATTACCCAAAAATGGGAATTCTGAATACTTGGTTGTGCTCATGTAGAAACTGCACAAAGACCAAGAGGTACTCATTCTTTTTTGTTTGTTTTGTTTTGTTTGTTTGTTTGTTTTGGGGGCATCACTGCTCTCCGGTGGTGGGAGTAGGAGGCCCAGCCCCACTGCTAGAATTGAACCTCCATCCCAGCGGGCTGCAGTCCCGCGCACAACCACTACGCCACCGGGGCTCAGCCCAAGGTACTCATTTTAACAGCACAAGGAAATACTGCACAGTTTAAACCCGGGCAAGGAGTGTGTCTACTCATCATACTTAGTATTCAGCCTGCAGACTACACCAATCACTTGAGAAGCTTAGCTCCACAAAGAAGAACGGGGATAGCAGGGATGGAGGAAAACTCATTAACAACCTGAGAGATGCAGACAACAGAACCGTGCTTGCTGAAAAGAGGACTTGAAGCGCTGGCCGGTGAAAATCAAAGCCTACCTCCTTCACTATGGATTTCAACTCAATGTAAAGAAAACAAGACTCTTCCCACCTGAACCACGGCACAGCATCCTGATTGTCCGGGGCCGACAGGCCCAGCCATATCTTTGCCTGTCTGGAGCCATTAAGGCCTGGCCATTGTCTCAATCTTTATTGCCCGAGCTCTGTAAATTTTCACTCTGCAGCCACAGGCGCAATTTGTTCTGATTAGGTGGTGTTTGCATTCCGAGTAAATACCAAGGACTTTTAGGTTGATCTAGGACCCTGCAGGGCATGCTGACACTGACTTAGTCAGCAGAAACAGATTAATAGATATCTCCTTAACCTGTGTAATCCCCCTCCCACTACACCCTATATAACTTGAGCCTTTTCTTTGAATAAATGAGACTTGATCAGACTCCTGTCTTGTCTCCATTCTCTGCGTCCCCTGCCCATCTTCGTTTCCAGGCCTCCGAACCGGGACATCACGTTGAGTGACCTGCGGGACGGGTCACCTGATAAACGGAGGGAAAAGATGGCAGGTGTTGAGGGTTTCAATTTACTTAGATTCACAATTAAAACCCACAGAAGCAGCAATCGGGAAATAAAACGATGTGTTATATTGGGCAGATCTGTTGCAAAAGACCTCTAAAGGATTACAAAGCAAAACACATCTCATGAGCACATGAGAGCAAAAGAGGGGACAAAAGAGAGCGCAGTGCCTCCTGGCCCACTGAGTCTTGAGGACAATCTCCCCACTCAGAACAGTCATTGCACAGAGAGGACCATATGGCCAGCCCCACTATGATACACGGTGTCCCTCGCTGACCCAAGGCCCTGTGGGGACAACACTGGAGAAGCAGGGTCTGGAGTGCACCCGGTCTGACCCCACCACACCGAGGCTAGGGCGTGCAGCAGAGCAGCAGGAGGAGCAGAGCATGGAGTTCCTGAGGGCAGTGATGCATTAAAAAGAAAAGGCACTAATGACATGGAGGCATTTCCATATGTCTACTATTTTTCAATTAAAAAAAAAAACTGTTACAAATCCACAGAGACACAGAGCGTGGACTGGCGGCTGACAGGGACTAGGGAGGTGGGGCAATGAGGAGTGGCTTGGTGGCAATGAGTTGCTAACCACAAGGTCGGCAGCTCAAACCCACCAGCTGTTCCTCGGGACAAATATGAGGCTATCTGCTCTTGTAAAGACTTACAACCTTGGGGCTGCGCCCCGGTGGCGTAAGGGGTTGAGTGCGGGACTGCGGCCCACGGGCTTGGCGGTTCAAATCCAGAGGCGGCTCTCAGGAGCCCACGACCACCCGAGGCAGTGATGCCCCCCAAAAAACAACAAAAAAAAAGGATTTACAACCTGGGAAATCCGAGGAATCACTGTTGTTGGAATCGACTCCATGTCCATGGGTTTGGGGAGGCTGAGAGGTGTGAGTCTTTTGGAAGGGGCAATGAGAATGTTCTGGACTTAGGCAGTGGTGCTGGCTGCACACCCCACCCGTCTGTCAGTCTGTGGCACTGTGGGTGTTGAGGACTTGCAGTTCGCACTGATGCTGGGGCTATACCACAGGTATTTCACATATGGCAGACAGCTGCCGTCGGGTTTCCAGAGAAAGACAGACATGGAAGAAAGGCCTGGCAAGCTACGTCCCAAAAAAAATGAGCCCATGAAAACCTGTGGGCCACAAGAATATTGCCAATGTCGTACTGGAAGAAGACCGCCCTAGCTTGGAAGGAAGGCAGAAAATACACAGTGGCTGCAACAATGAACTTGAACATAGTCATGATCGGAAGATCACGCTAGGCAATGGGGTTGGCTGGACTTGAGGTCACCAGGGAGTTAAGGCAGCTCCAAGACACAGGAGAGATCCTGGGGGACGGAGAGCCACAAATCAAGGGATCCTGGGTCCCAACGACATCTCAGCTTGGATACCTGCCTTAAAAAAAACCCAAAACACTCAGGGTCATCCAGGCCATCCTGATGCACTACACCCCTAGAGGGCAGGGGAGAACTGCCCCTGTGGGTTTCTAAGCCTGTAAATAGTCATGTCTTTTCAGCAGCAGAAAATCTCATCTTTTTCCTTCAGAGTGGCCGGTGGGTTTGAACCGCTGGCCTTGTGATTGATGAGCAGCTTAACTCCTGATCCACTATGCTGCCAGGGCTCCTTAGTGAGAAATAAATTTCCATCTTTCTCCAGCTGTTACCTATTGGCTCGATTTGTTGCAGTGTTTAGCATAACGCAGCCTAACACAAATCACGGGAAAGGGCCGCACTGAAGCATGGTTTCTTGGAGACAGATCAGGGGAGGCTGGGAAGAAAAGGGGAGCGCATAACAATGAGTACAAGAAAATGTTCTCCAATAGATTGTGGCACTGATCGTACAACTCTTCTTGTGAGCACTGAGCTACTGAATTGTATGAGAAAGCTATATTTTTGCCAATAAAGCTATATTTTGGGGGGTTTTTTTTCGGGGGGGGGGGAGGAGGACATCACTGCTCTCCGGTAGTGGGAGTAGGAGGCCCAGCCCCACTGCTGGAATTGAACCTCTGTCCCAGTGGGCCGCAGTCCCGCGCACAACCACTACACCACCGGGGCTCAGCCCTATTTTTTAAGAAATCGGGTTAAGGATATTGCTGGCCCGTCATCGTAACATTTTAGACTCCCTCAAAGGACCAGCCTCGTGTTGAAAGAGTGGGCCTGGGGACAAGGATACAGAGAAACAAAAGCAGCCTGAGGCTCGTGCCCAGGAAAGAAATTCAGATTGTGTTAGCTGTTTCATGGGAATGACCAGGAATAAGGAGGTCAGAAGTTTGCTAGGCTTTTGAGGGGATCCTGTTTTTCTTTTTTTCCCCTCATAAAATATTCCTTATTAATTTTGGTCATATGGGACCCCATTTTTCAAAGGGAAATAAGTCTGGCCTAAATTACCCTTTAGACCAACAGTTCTCAACCTGTGAGTCGAGATCCCTGTGGAGGTCAATGGACCCTTTCACAGGGGCCACCCGGTTCATAACAATAGCAAGGTTACAGTTATGAAGTAGCAACGAAAATAACTTTATGGAGAAAAAAATTTCTTAAATGTTTTTATAGTTGGGGGTCACCCCCACATGAAGAACTGTATTAAAGGGTCACGGTATGAGGAAGGTTGAGAACCGCTGCTCTAGACCCCAAACCATTATCAGCAGGATGCAGGATGGTAGGCAAGCAACTGCCCACCAAGGAGGGCAGCCTCCCACTCTCCTCTTCCTGAGAGCAGAGCCAGGCTTGCACAGCACACCACCTCCTCTCCAGGGAGTCCACCACTGCCGGGGACCAAGGACTCGCTCTCTCTGGAGGGAGTTACTGCTGCAGTTACACTGCCCCTCTCCATCATTCTGTGTGTGTGTGTGTGTGTGTGTGTGTGTGTGTGTGTTTCAGACACAAGAAGCCATGACTCGAGTTGATGGGTGGGCGGTAGGGAGGAGGGGGTCTCAAAAGCACAGTCTCTAGGCACCCCAGGCTCAACAGGCACGACACAGTTCACAAGGTCCAACACTCTACATTGAGGAGCAGGGATGACCCATCTCCGGTGCAATGTTGGCGTCTCCCTGTCCACAGGAAAGAAGAGTAACGGAAATTCAAGACACACAGGAACAACCAGCCCCTTGGATTAGTGGATCATAGAAACATCAGTCTTCACAACCCTGAGACCAGAGAACCAGACTGTGCCCAGAGACTACTACCGACCGTTATGACAAGGATCCCATTAAATAGTCTGGGTCGAGTGGGAGAAAAATATAGAACACACTGCAAAACCTTAAAAGAGACGCGGCTCACTGGTCAGATAAACACTGGCAGAACCCCAGACCATGACCCGGGGGCGACCCTCAGGCCTGGAACGGAACTCACCCCCACGTGAGAATGTTCAACCAATGAAAGTCCAAGGGCAGCATTTACCCCAGGACTCAGTTCCCAGGGCTGGCAAAGGGGGGTTGGAAGCAGGAAACACGAGGAAGAAACAGGGTAGTAATGGCACATTGAGGGGCTGCTGTGGATGAACTGAAACCAAAGGTACAGGAATTTTCACTCGCTTCCCAAAAAAATGTTTAAAAAGGGGTGGAAAGGGGCTGAGCCCCGGTGGCGTAGTGGTTTGCGTGGGACTACGGCCCACTGGGATGGAGGTTCAATTCCAGCAGCGGCTCCACAGGAGCAAAGGCTGGGCCTCCTACTCCCACCACCAGAGGGCAGTGATGCCCACCCCCCCAAAAAACAAACAAAACAAAAAGGGGTGGAGGGGAGCAACAGCAGCCATTCCTAAGACTTGAGGGGACTCTGAAGCTCAGGCAGTGACTCTGCAGACATCTGACTGGTTGCCAGGGGAGCGAGTGAGCGAGAAGAGGGTGAAAGCATGAGATCGCTGGCAAAGAAAGGGTTTTGATCTTACCTTGAGTCGCCCAAAGTTCCCATTTTCCTCAGATTCACCAACTGGACGCTTTGCTTGGTGGCACTCAGAGTCTGGTCGAGGTAGCGGAGGCTCGTACTCTGAAAACCAAAATGTAATGAGAATGTTATTACCTTCCTGTGGATTGCACACCATCACCGCACGGTAAAATATAAACGTGGTTCTTGAGGGATATTCTCGAGGAATCATTTTCCCCCTCTTTGAATGTATTACATTGGATTCTCCTGGACAGTGTGTAAGCCTGTACTGTGCAATCCCATAGTCTTGAGGATTTGCGCCCGCTCTGACCCCACCACACGGAGCCCAAACACCAAGGGCTTGCAAGGGAACAGCAAGGGGAGCAGAAGGAGGAAGTCCCTCAGGAAAACCAAAACAGACTTTGGGCCGGGCCGTGGCACCCCATCAGACTCGATTGGAAAACACTCCTAAAGGTCAACAAACAGACTTGAACTATTGACAGGCTTTTCTCTTTTTGTCATTGGTTTTTGTTGTTTTCTTTTGCTCTGTCTTGTTTTTTTGTGCATATGATTATCTCTGCAGGTCTAGCTAGATAAGCTAGGCGGAATAAAGAATCTGGAGGAGAAAACAACAGAACCATCGGTTCTGGGGTGACAGGGGAGAAGGGGGGGCAGGGGCAAAGAAGTGGTGCTAACCAACTCAGGGACAAGGAAACAAGTGATTCAAATTCTATGGCGAGGAGGATGTCGGAGGCCTGGTAAGCTTGATCAAGGGCAATGTAACTGAGAGGAATTACTGAAACCCAAATGAAGACTGAGCATGAGAGTGGGACAAGAGGAAAGTCAAAGGAAATAGAGGAAAGAAAGAGAAGGCAAAGGGCACTTATAGAGGTCTAAATACAGACGTGTGCACATGTAAATGCATTTATATATGATGATAGGGAAGTAGATGTATGTGCATGTAACTTATAGGTTTAGTCTTAAGGGAGCAGCTCTAGGGGATCTCTCCAGCCAATCAAAGTAGCCAAGAGAACATTCTGATAACACTGAAATGTTGTGTAGGAAATAGAGGAATCACTGTCATCAAGTTAATTCTCACTGATAGCTACAGGGTAGAACTTTCCTTGTGGGTTTCTTTACAGGAGTGGACAACCTCATCTTTCTCCCTCAGAGAAAGAGGCTTTAAACTGCTGGCCTTGGGGCCACCTAAGCCACGGCACCACCAGGGCTCCTTCTGGGGAAGTGGTCCGATGTACATATTGTTGGTGGGAGTGCAAGGTGCCAAGTTAGTAAAAGCATATCATGAAACATACTTGTCCACAAGAGGTGGCCTAGGGGCATTGTGGTTATACACTGGGCAGTGTATAAAACCTATTTTATGGCAGATGCAGAAAGGTCAAGATCTGCCACCCTACCATCTGTTCTCCCTGGTGATCCATGTAGATGTTTTCTAGTTTTTCTGCTTTCTTTTTGGTTGAGGTTTTTATCTGTTTACTTCGTTATTGCTGTTAGTTATTTGGGGCTCACATATGTGTGTTTACTATTTTTCTGTATATGAAATCCAGGATAGGAGGGCTAAGCCCTGGTGGCGTGAGTGGTTGAGTGCAGGACTGCGGCCTGCGGGCTTGGCGGTTCAAATTCAGTGGCGGCTCTCAGGAACGGCGCTGGGTAGCACCCACGACCACCAGAAGGCAGTGATTGCCCACCCCCCAAAAAAGAAATCCAGGATGGGTAACTAAAGACAGTAACTGGATTAATGGTTCTTTGGGGGCATGGCAGAGAAGGTTGGAGGGAAATGAAGTGTACATGAATGAAGACGAAGTTCTAAAATGGACTGTGGCGATGATCCTACAACTCTTCTTGATGTGACTGAACTACTTATGCTATGTGAATTCTATGCCAATAAAACTGTTGGGGGGAAAAGAAAAAACCCACTGCTACCAACTCAAGTCTGAGTCACAGCAGCCCATAGGACAGCACGGAACTGCTGCTGCCAGTCCTCAGGCAGACATCAGCTCCTCTTTCACTGGGCTCTCTGTCATTTTTCTCCTGTGAAGTCCTCAACCCACAGTCATTCTCTGGGATGCCACTCAAGTTGTGAAGAAACAGAGTGAGTTACTTCTTTGTATTTCCCAGGGGGAAATGGGGAAACTAACTTTCAGTGTTGCAGACTTTTAACACGTTCATCCCAGTTAATCTTCCCGCCACGCAGCTCCAGAAAATGGGTGTTACCCCCTAATCTGCTCTCTACAGAAAAGGAAACTGGGCCTCAGAAAAGTTCCAGGGATACACCCAGGCCATTTGCTGAGTCAATGATGTAAAACTGTCTCATTCATAAAAGCCAAGGCTGAAAACATAGCACTAATATGCCCCAAATCCAAACCGGTTGCCATTAAATTGATTCTAACTTATGGAGACCTAGTGTGTGTCTGAGAATTGTTGCACAAGTCATGGTATTTCCATATTCATATTTCACAGGAGAAAGTTGCTTAACGTGTAAAGAAGACCCCAGATTATGGTAATAGCGAAACACATGAAGTGTAGGGTTTTTTGGGGTTTTTTTTGTCTAGCCAGAAAAAGGAACAAATCAATTTTGGAGGAAGTACAGCCAGAATGCTCCTTTGTTAGAGGCTGGGCAGACTTCCTTTCAGTCTGGCAGAATCAGTTCCCAGAGGACACCATGGTTTGTAAAGTCAAACCCCAAACCCACGGACATGAAGTTTTGTTTTGTTTTTTTATTTTGGCATCACAGCCCTCTTGTGGTCGTGGGAGCTACCCAGCCTTGCTCCTGAGAGAGCCGCTTCTGGATTTCAACCGCGAAGCCCCTGGCATCACCGGAATTCTTTGCTGATAGCCAGGTCTTTCTTCCGAGGGTGTATCTCAAATTGTCGACGTTGGGGTTGGCTCAACCAGAACTGCCTCTGTGGGTTTCTAAGACGGTAACTTTTTTTGGTTGTTTTTGGTGGGCATCAGGGCTGTAGGAGGCCCCAGTCTTGCTCCTGGAGAGCTGCTGCTGGATTTGAACCGCCAACCCTGTGGGCTGCAGTCCCGCACACAACCACTACACCACTGGGGCTCAGCCCAAGACGGTAACTCTTTAAGGGAATGAAAGGCCTCCCCGGTCACCAGCATCCTGGGTCAGCAGTTGACTCCATTTATACTCTATGACACAGGGACCCCATGTGACACAGCGGGACTGCCCCACAGGGGCCCCTAGGCGATTATAATCTTTACAAAAGCAAGTGGCCGGATCATTTCTTTGTCCCACAGCTGCTGGGGGCTTTAGAAACGCCAGCCCAAGCAGTTAACCATTGCGCCACCAAGACTCCCTCAAGGCGATCTAGTACTAGTTAAATTTCAGTCCTAGCATCTGGACAGGAATAACAAGTTTAGCAGCAGCCACGCTGGATACGTTATCTATCTTTCAATCAGAAGCAGGAAGCAAGTGAAATGTAGACGGAAGAAATACGAGACACACGGGCTTGCAAGGTCGCGCGCCCCGCTCGGGTCCTTGCCCGAGGCGCGCGGCGCACAATGCGCGTTCCCGAGCTTCCCGCCCCGGCCAGGGTCCGCCCCCCCATTCTCCCCCTCCGAACCCAGCGCCGCGCAGGTCCAAACCCAAGCCGGCGACTGAGCCCGAACCTGAACCGGAGTCCCAGTTCGAGCCCAAACCCAAGTCCGAAAGCGAGCGGGGCGCGCGAGGCCGGCGCGCGTGCGCCGAGCGTGCCCTGAGCGTGCGCGGGCGCGCGGCGCCTTCCTCCGCCGGCGCACGGGCCTCCGCGGGCGGGCCGGCGATACTCACGGCTCGTCTGCGCACGCAGGTCGCCGCCGTCCTGGCGCGCGGGCCCGCACGGCCCCGGGGCCAGGGGTCTTCCGCCGACCGAGGAGCCCCCGCGCGGGCCGGAACCGGGCCCGGCGACGCGGCCCGGGGCAGGAGGCCCGAGGCTGCGCGGCGCGCGATCGCCCACATTGTGCTCGCGGTCGGCGGCCCGCTCCGCCCTCCCGCGCGAGGACGCGCGACGCCCCCTGGTGGCCGCGGGCCGCAAGCGCAGCAGCTCGACGCCCGCGCTCAGGCTGCGGGGACGCGGCGAGGTTAGTTCGAGCCCGGGAAGAACTCCGCAGCGGGGCGCGCTCGTGCAACCAACAAAAGGATATGGTGCCTGCAAAACCAGGGTCCCTGCCTTCAGGGATACTTCAAGGACCGTCCTCTCCCCTCCTCCCCTCTGCAGAAATTGTATCCTGGAGGAATTACCTACCGCCGTCGAGTGATGATTCCGATTCCTGGCCACCCTAGCTAGAGTTTCCAAGACTAAATTTTCACGGAAGCAGTCTCATCTTTCTCCCCAAAGCACTCTAGGTGTGACTCCAGAGTCACAAAGGTGACTCTCCCACCTTAGATTTCTCGGCCCAATGGCCAACCCACAGCATCATTCGTGTACCTTACAGGAAGGTGTCCAAAACCCCAAGATTCCAGCTCTCGTGATTCTGACTCGTGGCAACCCTAGAGGACTGGACAGTCCTGCCCTGTGGGTCTCTGAGACTGTTAACCCTTTATGGAGGTAGACAGCCTCTCCTCTCTCCCATGAGGCGGCTGGTGTTTCTGAACTGCTGTCGGTTCAAATCCAGCAGCAGCTCTCTAGGAGCAAGGCTGGACTTCCTACTCCCACCAGGGCAGTGATGCCACAAAACAAACAAAGAAAAAATAGGGACTGCCTTGGAGTTCAAGCTGTGTGACCAGTAGGCAAGTTGGGACTGTAAAACGGAATTAAAACGTTCTATGCCATAGCGTGCCTGTGAGGTTACAGGAACTTATTCATAGGTGCCACTGAGGTGCAATATCCAGCGTCGGTCTCTGCACCCAGAGCAAGAAAAGCAAACACTGCCGGATTGACTCTGCGCCCTTTTCACAAACATGCTATATTTGAGCCTATTGTTGTTGCCACTAAGTCGATCCACCTCATTCACGGTCTTCTTTTTCCTTGACCTGTGTTTTACCAAGTATAATACCCTCCAGGGAATAGTCCTTCCTGATAACCTGCCCAAGGTATATGAGACAAGTCTCCAAAGCTGCCCACCTAAGGGTCATCCTTTTAAAGGATGTACTTTTAAAGCCAGATGAGTTTGCTGTCTGAAGCCCTTGGCATAGTCTATATCCCTGCCCAACACCACAGTTCAAATGCATCGGTTCTTCTCTGCCTCCCTTGTTCAGTGTCCACTTTCACATGCAGGGGAGCAGGTTGGAAATGCCATCCCTTGGGTCAGGTGCGCCTTCGTCCTCAAAGGGATATCATTGCTCTTTAACTCTTCAAACAGGCCTTTCCCAGCTGGTTTGCCCAACGATATTGCCCAAGGCGGTATGCCATTTGATTTTGTATTTTAAAGCAGTTGTGGGGGGGGGGGGGAGAACACAATCCCCATAAACAGTTCAATAATAGTTCAGTCATCTCCAGCATGTCATTTGACGTCTTGACTGCTCCTTCCATGAGTGTTGCTTGTGAACCCAGGTAAAATGAAATACTTGACGATCGTTTCATTATTTTTCATGATCTTGCTGATTGGTCCTGTGTGAGGATTTCTGTTCTCTTCACGTGGCGGAGTAATCCGTTCTAAAGGCTAGAGTCGTTGATCTTCATCAAAAGTGTCTCGAGTCCCCCTCCCTTTCAGAACTCAATATTGGGTCATCTGCATATCCACAGGTTAATAATGACCCTCCCATCCTGAGGCCAAGGACTTCTTCATAAAGTTCAGCTTCTTGGATTGTTTGCTCTGCACACAGGCTGGTGGGCTTAGCCAACACTTTCTTGTGCCTTCAAACAAAACCACCACCACCTTCGGTCAACCAGGTATCCTGTACTATCTCAAATTAACAACCTGAGTGAGATTGGGCCATTGCAATCAATACTGGCCTAAGAGCGTTTTGCAATATCAAACAGAGAGAGTTGCAAATATGTCATACAAGATCTGCTTACATCACCCAATTCGCATCCACACGGTCACCGTGGTGCCCACAACAGTTATATCCTCATATCCACCTTCTAACCGCAAGCCCCTTCAAGATTTTATCCACGGGTTTAGAGGTTACAGTACACTGACCTCCTGTATTATTGATCCCCAAGGAGATCTCTTCAATCATCTCAGGTCACTTTCGCCACACTCATACATGTGGTCTTGGCACCCTTAACCTTCATGCTTGACAAGCTGAGCCTCTGCTTACAAGAATCCCATGTGGGATAGTTTTTATTTTACATTCCACCTGACTAGGATAAAGACTGTAAATCTCTAAAGGGAGTTAAAAAGCCCTTTCCCCTTAAGGAGAAGCCCATGGTTTTGAACTGCTAACCTTTTGGCAGCAACCCAATGAGTTAGCTCCTCAACCTCCTTTGCACTGTAAGGTTTCTCGTGAGGAGAAATATACCTCCGTCCTTGGGTCCGCGTGGGAAAGAATTCAAGCCACAACCTGGTTTGTGATCCAAACGAGTTTTAGGAAGGTTAAAAGAAGTTTCACATTCACACAGGCACCCAAGAGATCCCCTCCCTCTGTCTGCCAGCTAGGAAACTGCTACAGAAAGAGAGAGAGAGAGAGAGAGAGAGAGAGACATGGTTGACTCTGGACCAGCTTTATATTTTAGAGCAGCCACTGAGCAAAATCTCGCTAGAGCCCCAAACTTGATGTTTTCAATTCTCAGAAGCGTGGAGCCGGGGGGGGGGGGTGGGGGAGCGGAGGGCCACTAACGACCCTGGTCAACTCCATTGGCTGAATTGAATTCACCTGGCCGAGGCGAGCCTATTCAGCTGTAGCATTGCTGGCCTGAAACCTGGATCTTTGAGCATGCGCTGTGTGCCATTCCTTTGCTGAGCAATAGCTCTGATGTTTTAAGCAATGCATTTTGGACCCCCTTTCCCTGCACTAGGTACCTATAAGGACTGCATTAGTACCATCGATGTCTTCTAGGTTCATCCCATTTCTTTTTCAGCAATTTTGAGGTTTTTTTGTTTGTTTGGGGGGCATCACTGCCATCTGGTGGTGGGAGTAGGAGGCCCAGCCTTGCTCCTGGATTTGAACCTCCAACCCAGTGGGCCGCAGTCCTGCGCACAACTGCTACGCCACCGGGGCTCAGCATCCCATTTCTTTTTCATCCCATTTCTTAGAAACCATTTAAAAATCTGGCCTGATGGATAAGTTGTTGGGTTTTTTTTTTTTTGGCATCACTGCTCTCTGGTGGTCGTGAGAGCTACCCAGCCTTGCTCCCGGAAAGCTGCTGCTGGATTTGAACCGCCAAGCCAATGGGCCGCAGTCCCGTACTCAACCACTACGCCACTGGGGTTCAGCTCACGGGTAAGTTTTTATTATTGTTATTACTCCCCCTTCTTCACTGAACCTCCCTTGTCCTTTTTTGCACGTGGGAAAGCTATACCAACAGATCAAACAAGCCTCTGGGTTTGTTTCTTGCTTCACACTAACAAGCTTCCATGTAGAAGTGGGGTCCCTGATGACCCTCTTTGCCATGACCTTTGGAAGGGGCAGGCTCGGTGAAGGATCACGAAGAGCCATTCAAGCTTGGTTTGCATAGGCATTTTCCTGTGGTATCTACCTTCTCCAGGGGAGCACAGCTCCTGGTCAAAAAGACCCTCCGCCTAACCCTTCTGGGGAACTGGGTCTGGCATCAGCAATGGTGAAGGGTCCATCCGGAGTGGCGGGCCTTGCACTAAATCAAATGTTGCTCTTCCATTTTGCAACATTCGTTTAAGAAAAGACCTAGGCAGGGGGCAGAGAAGATCCAAACTCCCAGCCTTGGGGTCAGTTCTGACTCACGGCTACCGTCTGGGACAGAAGGAAACGGAATTTACTGGATTCTGAGTCTGGAAGGAAATGGCTACAGGAGCAGAAGGCCTCATTTTTCTCCTGCCGAGCCTCTGGCTGGTAGGTTCAAACTGCTGA
>PVJH01029714.1:0-25700 GCA_004026705.1 Nesogale talazaci | reverse complement strand
TACTGAGGATCCTGGCCAGCCAACGTGACCCAAAAACCTATGAAGTGGGTTTCTGTTTCTATAAGTCTTTACATCCCTCCTTAACTATAAAAAGAATTAAAAAGGGGAGTAGTTACATAACCATTTGTCAATTTGAGGACTAAGAATGAAGGGGTGGAGTCTGGTCTGTCAATCAGGATGTAGCCAATGAGGCCTCTCAGTGGGCATGACCTTCCCTTAACGATTCTGGGAATTCCCAAATTTCCTCCTTGGAGGTGGGAGACAGACTCTCTCTCTCTCTCAGCTCAATACCTTGGAGACACTCTACTGACAAGATACATGGCACTACGTCCTGGGAGCTGGAGAAGTCTTATGAACCTACCCTGAAGCAACCAGACCTGTGGAATTGAGGAAGACACGTGGAGACCCCAGCCAGTACTAGGATGCTAAACCACCACTTTATCCAAAGACTTTCTACCCACTGGCTTGTGATCTTCCTGCATTCAGAGTCATTACATGTGTTTTTTCTGAATCTGAAGAGGATTTTATAGATTATATCAAACATATGGACTAATATAGGACTTATGGACTAGATCTGGGCTGGGATGCTTTCTCAATATTCAACTGCTCTTGTATATAAACCTCTTTCTCATACACATATGACAGTGTCCATGGATTTATTTCTCCAACCTACTGAGACTAACACAAAAAGTAATCCATATTCTGAATTCCTCTTGTTCCCAAAGCACGTCCTGAACCTAGTGGTAGCTCAGGAGTGGGTTGCATTGCTCTTTAATTAAAATCCTCTGTGCCTTCTCCATCTTAAAAGTGAGCCTCAGCCTCTGTGTGCAGAGAAGATGCACCCCTGCTCTTCTCACGGAGGAACTGTAAGCAGATCCCTAAAGAAACCATTTGGCTCAGCAATTTTAGGGCTTGTTGTAATTGGCCTGGTCTAAAAGAATTCAGCAAGCTGTACCTGTGCCAAGGAAAATGCAAATGTTTCCCTGAAACAGAGGCCCTTCGGGAAGAGAAGAGGATCTCGGACCATCTGAGAACCCAAATAGAGAAGCAAAATTGACAAGAAAAGGCAGTCCAGAAACCAGAGCCACCCCAAGAGGCCCTTTCTCTCATGGGAGGATGGGTGCAGGACACATCAGCAGAATAATCCCAGGAAGACTGCTTGGGATCTTGGGGATATCTTAGGTGGATTTTTTCCCTGAGGAGTAAAGCCAGTTTTCAACATTCCCACTCCTGTTTCCTGTTTCTCTAAGGCTTGTCATGTTTTTTTTAAAAACCCTAGGAATAATAATTTGGATATTGTTTTTCCACAGCATTTTAATTCTTTGCTGTGATTTTTACATTTGATTACAGATTCCCTCCTGCTGTGACCTTGAAAGTAGGACCCATAGTCCCAACTGTATTCTCCTTGGCTGATTCAAATTCTCGAACAAATTATTGCTAAGTGGAAGATGGTAGTTAGTCCAGATCATTCTGCAGCATTTAAAACATGCCTATAATGAATGTTTTAAAGTCTTTATTATAAACCTGAACTTGTTTGAGGTGTCAGTCCATGCCTAATTAATTAATAATTTTCTGAAGAATCAACAGCTTTTGCAGCTAGGAAGGTACTCTTGTCAGCCCTCATTTGAGAGATGACTTAGTCAGAAATAGAGAAGCCAAGTCTTATAGAGGGTCTAGCTTCCTTTCTATTTCATTTCACACAGATATTTGCATATCTTGTCTCCTCATTCACCCTCAGCACTTACTGCTCATCTTCACCTCTGACCACTTCTTTTTTCTAACTTTTTATTGTGCCTTGGGTTAAGGTTTACTGAGTAGACCTGTTTTCAGGTCAACACAATCCCTGTCACTGGTTGCAGTTCCCACAATGTACCAACAGTTATCCCACTTCTACTCTGTTTCTCATTTCCTCTTTCCTTACAGGTCTGACTTTAGTCCTTGGCCAAATGCTGCCCTTTTGATCTTAAATGATAGGATCACAGCTCCTCGCACCTACACCCACCCCAAGTTCTTCTTCTTCTTTTTTTTAAATCTCAGTGTTTTGTTTTTGGCCTGTTCCTGATTCAGAAACAGGATAGATCACACGAGTTCTATTTACTTAGATATGATGTTCCACTACATTTTATGCTATTACATTATATTGATTTATTAATTTATCACCCTGGTTTTAAATGTGAGAAGAATGCAGACTCATATATAACAGGATAAGATAAGAAAGGTAAGAAATATTTGAAAAAGAATGAGATATTAAAGAATTTCCAAGGGAAGCTATGTATGAACCCATTGTGGTTAGTTGATTATGAATTGAGTTGCTAATCATAAGGTCAGTGGTTCAAATCCACCAATCACTCTGAAGCCTTTAAATGATGTAAAGGTTTGGAAACCCAGACAGTCAGTGCTTCTCTGCTCAACTGGGTCCCTCTGTGTCAGAAACGGCTGGTGTTTCCTTTCGATGAGTGAGTTGTGCATCTAGACCAAGAGCATAAGTTAGAGCCTGCAAAGCCAGGACAAAGCTTGAAGAGATGGGAGACATTTTTAAAAATTGAAATGACACATATATGGAAGGTATGAGGGCAACTTAGAGTGCCGAAAGTATAAGACTTCATACCAATTCCAAGCTTCATACCATACCAAGATCAAAAATATTTTTAAGATCTGAAGTTCTTCTTCAAATCAGGCAGTAAACATTTCAGAACACCTTTTAATATAGAGAAGTCAATGGATAATTCATGTCAAATGTTTCTGAGGTAAAGATAATGCCAAGCTTCTTTGTAAAAAAATTGTGACTTTCCTTTGAGGAATTTCCCGTGTACACGTGGAGTCAATGTGCCATCTTATAATAAGACTGGAACATTTTAATAAAGGGGTTTGAACTTTAGAAGACCTGTTTGGGGGTTAATAACATTTGAATCTCTACTGATTGTACTGCATCGAAACTCCTAGTGGCCCGACAGGACAGACTGGAATGTCTGTGGGTTTCTGAGGCTATAAATCTTTATGGGGACAGAGAAGCACAATTTTTTCTTACAGAGGTCTTGGGCTCGACCAGCTGATCTCGTGGTTAGCAGTCAAACACACAACCCACTGTGCCACCAGAGTTTCTTATCTATTGAACAGTAACTTTTACTTCTAGCCCCTTTTTTAAGATAACAAATCGCTAGTCAGCACCTCATAAAAGTGGAGAGATATTTGGAGAAAAGTCCACGTTCACATGATTTGCATAGTTCAAATCTATCTTTGGAGCACAGGATGTATAACTTTGACATATAGCTAGACCTAAATAAATAGTGTAACACCCACTACTTAAAATAAAGCCGGCATTCACTTCCTCTATCTCAGGCCAGCTAACTACGTCGCTGTATCCCTGGGTTCTTTTATAGACAAGCAGAGTGAAGCGTGGTATGTGGCGAATGTTCTGCATTTCAAGGACTAGAGCTAATAAGGGAAGCCTGGGGCCCCTTTTGGAATTAGCAGCTCAAATACACCCAGAAACATGTCTAACAATTGAGACACCAAAATGTCTGTTGGCCAGAATCACTATTCTGAGGGGTGGGTGCCTACCTCCTTGTGTTACGGTTTCTCTTGTGCTGTCCTGTTGGTTCTAAGGCATGGCTGCCCTGTGTTCCACAGAACGCAGCCGTGCCCCAGCCTATGCCCACCTCAGCTGCCTGGGTCAATCCTTCTCACCAAGCAGCCTCTCTATTAACTTGATCTTTGTACCCCTGACAGACCTGCCTAAAATTTTGGCTGAATCTTATGACACGGGAATGAGTTCTAAGCTACAAGACTAAGGGCTAGAAATCTTGGGAGTTCTATCTGCCTCTATCTAACCAGTAAGCCTGGTCTTTTGATGATTTTGAGTTGTGTTCCCACTGTAACTAGGATTTTTTAATGGGAGATTTGGGGGGAAGTGTGGTGAGGTAGCATTGCCTAGTTCCCTACTCTAGTCTCAGGATTCTGAAGACTGAGGGTCATGTGATCTGACTACTTTTTGAGATGTTTCAATGATTTTGAAAACATCATTGCTAGGTCTACCTCTTGATAGAATCCCTCCTTTGTCTCCTCCTAACTCTACATTTTCCTTTTTGATCTCATGTTTTCCCCCTTTCTTCATAGATACCTATGTGTTTCTCCTCAGCTCTCGCTTCCACATGAGCCCTCTGTTCCTTTGACCCCATGGGAGAACAGTCTCTAGCACTGTGGTGCTCCAGCCACTGCTCTGCATTTCCTCTCTCCAGCAGCCTGGTGCTTATTCTGAGCCCAACTCCTGCACCCTTCCCATCACTCTGCAAACTCTGTCTTTCTTTTTTGAAAATCGTTGCACTTTTTATTTTTTCTGCCTCTGTTTTTCTTCTTCTCTAGCATTGCCCTGTGTTACCATGACCCCTGTGCTTTACACCAGTAACCTTCTGGACCCCATGTAAAGTACTGTCTTAAGTCATACTTAATCCATAGAAAGTTACATTTTCTGATTTAATTTAATATAAACATTTTAAATCCTGGTAATTTTTAGGCTCTGTCTATACTCTGACTCAGTGAGTACTATAGTTATCATTTGCTGTTTGTTTCTTGCTTTCACTGTATTGATGATACATTTGATAAGGGTATATTTTGCTTTTAATTAAGCCCCATTAGAATGGCCTGCCATGAAATGCCTCCAGAGGCAGGATTCAAGGCAGATAGCCCCAGTCATTGGATCAGAGAAGTTATGGAAGGGAAGAAGTTATTGGGGGAGGGGCCTGTCTGACAAGAGTCTGGCTTTCAACATCCATTGTGAAACTATCAATTGCATGTTCTTAAACTGATCATTCAAAAAATAGGCGTTTTGCATTGTTCTCTGTACTAAAGAAAGGAAGGCCCCACTAGAAGGGCTGACCCAGTGGCTGCAACTCCAGTGCAGAGATGATTGTGAGGGTGGGCCGGACCAGGTCATGTTGTTTTGTTCAGTTGTGCAGAGGGGAGTGATGGCTTGGAACTAACTGGGGTGACTTCTAACCACAAAACAAAAGATACACATATTCATTCCCATGAAAGGAAAGGCATGAGACAATACAGGTAGGTCAGTGCATTAGTGCTAAGGAGAAGGAAGAAGATAGGGAAAGATGGGCAAGAGTAACTACTTGGGCACAGGCCTGCCCTATCCATAACTACAGACTCGATGGTACCTAACAAAGAAAGCAAAGGGTATTTTCCTACCACATCTTGGAATTCCCTGAGTACCAAAATATACCATTCTGTCAAAGGGAAGAAAGGAAAAGCAGCAAGCACACTTTGGATTTAGGTGAAGAGGTAACCTGTTAAATGGAGGAATTCTCAACGTGAGTTGAAATGTTCTCTGTGAGGGGTTCCTCTTTTACTCTTGTCTGGTGTCTGCTTTTGAACTCTGGTGACTCATAGAATTACTGCTTCTGGGAGCCAGGACAGTTCCAAAGGTTATTTCATCTCAGTTGATCTTCTCCTTGGCCAATGCTGCAGGAAAGTCTAACAACGGGCACTTCATACGTAGCCTTCTGCGGAGGACAAGTGGCCTTTCCAATTTTGGAATGAGCTAGAGAACATTTTTCTTATAATGAGTCAAAGCTTTTCTATTGGAAGTTTCTACCAATTGGTTCCATCCCTTTTCCTTAATACTTGGCAGAACAATCCTCACCTCTTTGCTGTCTACAGAGCTTGGCCCTTTGAACATCTGAAGATAGAAATGATCTCCTGTGTGGGCTCATTTCTTCATCAGCTCCCACATTCTTCATTTTCCAAACTTCTCGTGTCAGTTTTAAGTCCCTTCCACACTTCAATTGTCCTGGTTCAGGGTCCTGTACCTTGCTCCCACTAGGTCCAGGAAACTATATCCTTCAGGCCCTTCCATTCCTCTTCCTGCTCCTCAGCCTCTGACCCAGTGGCCCTCACTTATTGCTAACTTCCTGATACTTTCTCCTTGGGGAAGAGCTCCAGAGCTTAATTTCCTCCTTCACAGTGATGCTGTCACCAGAAGTCCTCAGTTTTAGACCTACTGCAAGGAAGGTCATCTTTGCCATTTTGCAGCTTTCCTGAGGGCTCCCCAAATCTTTTTCTTGATTTTATCTGCCTTGGGTGTACAGCAAAGTTTAAATTCTTTGGGGGCAAGTTACCCACCTTTTTAGAGTCTGACGATGGCCCCACAGCGTTCTAAGAAACGTCTAATTGAACCGACGGTTAGTGACTGCATCATGAATTGATGTAGCATCATCGTCAGCATTGTAGTTTTCATGTGATGGCACGTACATCCTCTAGCTGAAGGTTTTGCGGTCCCCAGGTCCGTGCTCGCTATGGAAAAAGTACACATGGTGTTTGCTTGTTATTTTAATGAGGATGTGAGCGTATGTCTTCTTGGTCTTCTCATGAGGCTCAGCATAAAGCTGGCACCAACATCAGAGAGGGAAGAAATTTAATAAGGAGCAGCGGATTCTAGCTGCAGTATGGTTTGGTGAGATTGACATCAAGTCTCTAATTTTGACCCCTGGCCCAGATTCTGTTGCTAGGACTGCCGGGAATCAAAAAGGTAAGTGGGCGTGATAGAGCGGGAAGAGATTTCAGCTTGATTCCTCTCTCTGCCCCTCGTTTTATGATGTCCGATCGGTCATTTCAGTACTCCGACCTCGGTACCTTTTCTGAAAAATGGAGTTAAGCTAACTTCATGTGGTGTTCGCATATTCAAGATGTCAATTTCATGATTGAGATATAAAGGTGGAGTCCAGCCTGTTAATCTGGAGATAGCCAATGGGTAGCCGATGAGGCCTCTTTGTGGGCGTGGCTTTCTCCTGAGAATTCTGGGAAATCTCGCGATATTTTCCAATTGGAGAAGAGAGATTCTCGGTCTCTGGGAGTCAGTCTCCAAGGTGAGGAACCACTGACAAGACAAGATAGCAGCACCCGAGGAACTGGAGGAGCCAGAGGAGAAGCCACACGGCCTTATCCTGATGGAGCCAGACCTCTGAAGCTGGAGTAGCCGTGTGGAGACTCTTGCCAGCGCTGAGTTACTTCTACCACCACTGGATGCTGTTGATGGACCCTGAACCCTGGAAGCGAGAAGCCATGGGGAGACCCCTGCCAGCACCAGGATGCCTCGACTGCACGTGCTTCATGAGTCAGAAGGTGACTTTATAGACTGGTGTCGGACATATGGGCTAATGCTGTATTTATGACCTTCAACTGGACTGGGTTGGGATGCTTTCTCAGTCTTCCATTCTTCTTGTATATAAACCTTTCCCTTATATCCATATGCATGTCTATGGATTTATTTCTCTAGTCTACCCGGACTAATACACTTCACAAGCAGTATCTAGGAACTGCCAGGATGTTGCAATGGAGTCCTGTGTCAGAAAGCATGTGGGGGACCCGAGCAGAGCACAGGTAGCGTTTTGTGAAGTTTCCCCAGCCAGGTTTTGCGAACTCTGCTGGCAAATGCAGAGCGGCTCAGCAGGCCTGTTGGCTGCTCCCTCCTCCTTTGAGTGAATGACGAATCCCCTCCTGCAGCCTCAGGAAGGTCTCCCTGTCTGTGCCATGCACCACACACCCTCTTCCCAGGTGGGCGTCCATCAAGACGCTCACCTGTGTGGTTCATGGCCCCGAGCCCAGAAAGGTGGGCGAGCCCTTTCTCCCTGCAGCCGGACACGGCTAGACACAGTGCAGAAGGAGCCCGGGGGCTGCTGTGCTGACCTTTCTTCCACCCGTGGACATGAACTTGAGTGCCGCAGCCTTGCGTGCAAATGGAGGGGAGTAGTCTCTTCCCTGCCAGACAGAGTGGGTGAGAATGAGTGAGATTTTTCTCTCTCTGGAGGACGATACATTTTCGAGATCAGTCGGTTTTCATTCTGTTAGGAAAAGGGCGTTTCCAGGGGCTCCAGGGATGGCAAGAGGCTGTGTGTGCACACGGGGGAGAGAGTCCAGAAGAACCCATCGCCTTTACCTGTATCACTTAACCAATCCCTTCTCCCCAGAACAGCCCTCTGTGAAGGTCCGACGTGCTGATACATGTGTGCTATGATTAGTACCCATATCATGAATGGATGTATCACCATCATCAATGCACGGGGTCGCACAAGAAGTGGAGGCCAATGGCTGCCATCCCCCACCTCCATTCCGATCTGATGCTCCTTGCGCATTCGAAGTCTCTGTCTCCCCGGAGGGCTTCCCTGATTAATCACATGGTCCCTGACACCGCATCTCTCTCTCACATACACACACACACACACACACACACACACACACACGCGCGCGCGCGCGCGCGCGCGCGCGTCCTTCTCCCCAGAGTCAGACTCCTGCCTTCCTGTGGCCACGGCCCCTCCCCTGCGCACTCGCACAGCCTCGCAGCTGGGCACTGCCCTGCCATGGCGCACAGTTCCCACAAGGGGGAGCGCCCGGAGGGCTGCTGGGGCTGCGGAATTTGGGAAGCACTGAAGTTTTTCTCCTCCTGTCCTTAACTGGTTTGCACTCACCCAACTCTGAGATTTCTTTGTTGCAATGTTGGGGTCTGAGATAAGACTTCTGGAGGCTGCGGGCGGGAAGCACAGCTGGCATCACCCCTATGTCTTGTTATCATGTACCTATTAGTACACGCTCAGGCGGAAAAAGTAACAAGGAGCTGGAAGACACGTCCAGCTCCCAGGCCCGGCATAGAAGCTGGCGGCATTAGACAGATGGACCCAAGAGCTCTGAGGGGCACAGGAGTGCTTGTGGCTGCAGGACACAGGTAGGTGCCCAGGAGAGGGCGGGGAGAGGCCCTGACCACCCGCCATGGAAGGAGTACTTGCAGCAGACAAAGCGGGCGGCTAGGAGAGGTTGGGAGGGTGGGGGGCGCTGGTGACAGTGCAGGGGCACGGGAAGATTGAGGGAGAGGGAAGGGAGGCGCCCCAGGAGTGCAAAAGAACAAAACCACGGGTTTGCAGGGTGTGATGCAAGTAAGTGACCACGGAGTCGGAGGGGGAGGGCTTGGGAAGTGAATCAGCGTCTCCAGAAGCTAGTTTGAAGTTGGCTCCAACTGGGCTGCCCCAGAAACTTCACAGGACACCCGAGCCCGCGGAGAGGGAGGGTGAGTGTGCGGTTGCACAAGAAAATGAAAAGTGAGTGCTGTGCCTGGAAGCGGTGCAATTGTTCTGTTTGTGATCCGATGGGCACCTCTCTTCCTGACTTTTCAGCAACACCGGAAGGAATAGTCTGTTCTAATGGCGTTTTTTGGTTTGGTGCAAGCAGAATTCGGGGTTCAGACTTTCCCTTTCTACCCCGGAAGCCCCAGTGAGTCCAGGTCACAGGCCAGAGTCACAAGTTCTATGTTCTAGTTCAACCCCGCCCAACGGTTTACTGTTCCATCAGTGTCAGCCACAGAGCTTTCACTAAGCCTTTCTGATGTCTCTAAAAAGAATGGAATTACAAATTTCTGATGTGCCTTACAAGACCTTTCTGAGGGTCACGTAAGATAGGGTGACTAACTACTTGTAATCTATGATAATTGCTAGCAAAAGAAGAAATGGAATTAATAATAATCACTTACTATACTCTTATTACACTGAGCAGGGGATTTCGCCTACTGTGTGTGTGTTTGTTTGTATAAAATTTTATTCTGTTGTTGAGGAAAATTTTACACGCCCAAAGCCCATTGCTGTCCCTTGATTGCCACGCTCAGGGTGGAGTGTCCAAGGCTGCCATCCGGACAGGCGCCGGCGTCCACTGCTGCATCGTGCTCCTGCCCACCGACTGGTGGGTTTGAACCCCCAACTTTTCCTTTAGCAGCTGGGTGACTCACCATGGGGCAAGCCCAGTGCTGACTAGTAGAAAGCTCTGGCCTTCTGTGTCCATTGCACTTTCTAGAGCTAAATTCTTCGGCAGATTAAGTGGGAAGTTGTGTGTTCTTCTCCTGCTGTCTGCTTCCCTTTCCCGTGTCTCAAGCATACAGCTTTGTCTGATTGATGATGTCTGCTTGCTTGATTTGTCTGTGTTCCGGATCCTGTCCAGCCAGGGTAAATGTCACACTGACTCTCGGGTACATGATCAGACTGAAGATGCTTGAGGGAAGCAAATAAGAGGCCATGTTTACCCTTCCCTCCTCATCGTGCCTGTCACTTCAACGTATTTGTTGAAATGTCTCAGGTGGAAAATTAGAGTCTACGCTCTGCGTCAGGTGGGTTCACATGACTGGCCAAGACTGAGCTTGGCTCTGATCCCTGTGGACACATTCGCTGCCCCCTCCAGTTCCCAAACTGTGATGTGTAAAGAAGACGAACTCTTCAGCCTGCCTCAGCCTTTTCTATGCTCACTACAGGGGTTCCTCCCCCCCACCCCATTCCCATGTGAATGTGAGGATCCCCTGAGCTGGTACTTGCTCATACTCATAATTTATATCCCTAGACATTTGCATTGTCCTTCTGGGTGCCTCATTCGACGGGACCTAGCCTTCTTTCTCAATACGCATTCCTGAAACTGTCTTTCACCAACTGTGAGTGTATTCTCCTTCTTTCCATCTCCGATGAATATTTACAGAATGTAAACTTAAGCCAAACATCTAGATGTTGTTGGCTATTGCTGTGGAGTCCATGTGACCATGTGTGCGAGCTGCTCTGTAAGGTGTTTGAGGATGTGACATTTTGAAAGCACACCAGCAAGTCTTGCTTAGAAGGCTGCCCTGGGTGGATTTGAACCATCCACCTCAGGGTTAGTAGTCTAGTACTTACCCATTTCCATAACCTAGGGACCCTTAGACAGTTATATTCCAATGCTGAGATTGTGAGCTTCAGAACTTCGTATCTTTTGTAAATCATGTGTGTGGGTTTGCTGATAGTTTGAAAGCAACCACACACACACCTTTTCCTTTCAAGCATGTACACATTCCCCCTTAATACAAAATAACTGCAAATAAATATTTGGGAAAAACAAACACCAGTATTCATGCAAGGAAGCTTTAATAGAGAAAAGGCATCTCTCTACCAGTATTTGAGTTATTTTAGAGGCCATAAATGACCACAATAGACAAACGTGGTTAATATATATGTATAATGGATCAAATTTTGCCCAGTTTCTAGTAATGAATATCAATATCTTTTCTCTTCTAGACAGACTGTCAACAACATCAGATATTTTTGAATACACTTTTAAAAACACATCTGTAAAGTCAATTATTTTGAGTCTCATCTGAAGCAATTAAAAAACATCCTGACATTTAAGGTGATATTTTTTTCCCAGGTAAAATAAGTATAAATAATACTAATTATGAACAAATAATTCAGTTACTCTCAGTCAGGTTCAACCTCTAGGTTAATAAACCAATCCATTAAAATTCATCTTGCTCAAAGGACCAATTTGTTAAAAAATGTAGCGACCTTTCAGCACAAGTATGATTGATATTATCTTTAACAATAATCAGAGCTGCCTTCCCAGAAGAGTGTGTGGTCAGGTTGTAGGTCTGGAAGGGGAAGGTCTTTTGGTGCCTCTCTGTCGTACTTCTGAGGGAGTTAAGGAGATGTCGGACAAGAGGATGCTGTGCAAAATCTGAATCCTAACTTCAAAAGGCACCTGCCTTGAAGAGATGCCCACAGGGGTTTGGCTAATCACTCGCAGTACTGCAGAGGAAGCATCATTCTTCATCATGGACATTTGAGGTTCTTCTTTCTGGTGTTTTGTTCTCAATGAAAGTGTAAAGCTTGCATTAAAAAACTGTGCCTCAGAGCTACAACCTTCTCTGCAGCCTGTTTTTTATAGATAAAGTTTTATTGGAACAAAGCCACATCCATTCACTTGCATGTTATATAGATCTGATTACCTGCTACACTGTCAGAGTTGAGTAAAACCATAGAGACCACATGACTTATCAAGTGACCAGGTTTTAAGCAGGACACCATTGACTGGGGGAGGGGGAGATTCTTGATTAAAAATTTGGTCTACATGGAGCAACAAAAATTTTCATAGAACACAAAAACAGTATTGTAACATATTTATTTTAATTTAAAAATGCCACGGGATGCTTTTAAATTGTTAAAAAGTGGGTTGCCTGATCACTTTACTTTAAGACTTACAATATTTACTCTCTGACCTGTTACAGAAGAAATTTTCCCTCTTCTGGAGTTGGGGAGTAAGAAAAATAAATAGTCATTTTTTGAATTAACAGCAGCAGCTAGTGTTTGAGTGATGTTTCAGCATTTATAAAGTCCGATATTATTTTGTAATGGGCACTATTTTCCTCTTTGAACTGGCAAGGACATTGCAATTTGAGGCAGGCCATTGAGCCATTAGTAGGGGTGGTGGCAGGGGGTGCCTGAAGAAGGACTAGTACAGGCAGGCAGGCTACCTTTGGAGAAGCGGAGTGGGAGATTGCCCTCAAACTGCACGTCCTCACAAAGAGCATGCATGGCTGCTGTCTCTTTCATGTACCCAGACGAGCTCATTACTAAAGGCCAGTCACTACCAAAAGAAGAAACAAAACTTTAATTTTTCTGACCGTAGCCTTAGTGATTATAATCTGATTCTGCTACTATCTCTCCATTCTCATAACCAGAATAATCATAATAAACAGAAAGGAGAGCAAAATGCTTTGCAGTCAAATAAAACTAAACATGATTCTGCGGACTCCTGCTTATCTAGATTGAAGGAATGTACCCACCATGTGGCTTGAGTGCTCTGGGACAGGAAGACCATAAACACCATTGCATTTGAAATATGCTGCTTCTACATTTTTCACTTTTTAAAACTGAAAATTCCCTCTAAGCTACACTAATATCAAAATTAGACTTTTATTCCCTCCAAGATCATGTAATCTACTTATAAAAATGGGCCATAGGGAGCTGAATCTCAGTAGAAAAGAAAACCTTTCTTTGAGATCCATAAATGTACATTTATTTTATAAATATAAAATAACAGCTGCTTGTAGAGATCAAAAGTTTTCCTAATCTAATCTTTTCCTAGTAAGGGGATGAGGATTAAAATGAAAGAGAAGAAATTAAGAGAAGTTTATACTGACCCTTCCTTGAAAGTTACAAACCCAGGGTAAGGATTTTAAGCAGTTGAAGGGATCCCAATTTTCCAACAAGGCAACTTTCATTTTGAGTGTTTGTGCTATACCAGACATGAGCAGGAATAGAAATAGTGCCACATTAACTAGGATTGAGATTGATTGGAGAAAGAAACATGTAGATAGATGTCTATAACGAACATCATAAGAAAGTTATGGGATGGAGTACAGACAAAATCTGCAGCAGGATGAGAGAGAAGTCAGTCCTTCTTATTGGATAGTCACAACAAGATTGTGAAGAAAATGGCATTTTAATTTGAAGAATATGTAGATTCTAGCCATTTTGGACATTGTAGTAAGAAGCAGAGACAGCAGAGAGTTTAGAATTCCTAAACTTTCAAATTCGGTGTGAAACAAGCTCAGATAGGTGACAGTGAAGGACAATGAGGCTGTTGAAGAGGCCAGTGCCTGACTCTGGAGTCTACGAGATTCAGATTTTATTCAATAGTGTGGGGTCCATTGGACATTGGATATTTCCATGCAGGAAATGAGTGTGGCAGATATTTTAAAAGAGCCTGGGAACCAGGAGACCAGTTATGTACACTGAGGCATCGGTTGAGGCAATGACTGCTCATATGCACTAGCCCCCTGCTCCTTGACTGTGACCCTGAGTGGCATAAGTGAGAAGACTGACTGAGGGCTTTCTGAGGGCATTTATTTAACGGCATACCAGTGGCATTTACTCACAAAACCAAAAAAGCCAGTAAGGCCAGAAATAGGGACTTTGGTTATTCCCCAGACAGGATGCAGTTTGGGTGACTCTCCGTGTGATTCATCGAGGTGGGGAAACTCATCCTCCACCAACAAGCACTCCCCTCCAACCCTGTGACTCAGCACTTTGTCAGTTTAATCCATGGAGAACCTTGGAATCGAGTTAGAATTCGACGTGTGAGATTCAATCATAAATCTTCACCATTCATTATAACAAATGAAACAGCTTTATTCATTTTTAAACCATTCCACCAACAATAATTTATAGAAATCCTACTGTTTAGGTTAAAGAAAATATATCATGATAAATTTTAGTTTTATATAAAATACCTCCCCTCCAGTTTAGCCGAAGAGGTATATGTGAGAAAAGCAACAGATTTTAACCGTGAGCGTTAAAATAGACAAATGCAAGCAGTACTGAGAAAGCCGAGGGAAGGTGTGCTGCTAGGGGAAGGGCAGGCTGGCATTGGAGTCGGAGCCCTAAAGAAAACTGTATATCAAGTACTCACTCATTAATTCCATAAAGAATTGTCAAACACATAATAGATGCCAGATACTCTTCTAGACAGGAGATTTCCTATTTTTGTAGAGCTTCAACTTTAAGCAAGAAGACCCAGGTACTAATACAGCAAGAATGCAGACAGACACAGATCCCTACCTGCAGAGAAGTTACATATTCTAGTACAGGACATTACAGAGAGCAGCAACAAGCACCTCGTTCCAAGAAGAAAGGGAAACAGAATCCAGCATGATTCCAGCAGAATGGAGAATGGAAGGGCAGAGCAAAAACCTACATTTTCACCAAAGAGCTGATTAATAGAACTGAAGTAGTATGAGGAAATTGACAGAGACTTATTGGCTGTAGTTGACAGAGAGAAGATGCATAGACACATTCTTACAAGGAGGCTCAGAGCATTGGGTCACCAGCTGGTTTGATACCGCATTATCTGTTAAGACCAGTCGAGGAACTGGTTTGGAAATCCAGTGCTGTGGTTTGGACTTGCTGGTAATTTCTCTGTACCTTTCATCTGACTGTTCTGTGATGGCTGTGTGCCAGGAAGATAAAAGCTTAAGACGCTGGCTGCCTCCTTGCTTAATAATATTCAGGTCAAATTCTGTAACAGCCAACCCAGGCTTGGAGGTCATACTTGAGTCTTATTTTATCAGGTTGTCTAAAATAACCAGGCCATGAAGTGGTTATTGTTATGGTACTCATTGCAACAGGATTTGACCTATATAAGGAAAAGAACTAGGACAGAAATAGCTCCTCAGTCTATCCCAGGACTGGAGAAATCCAGTATAAGCAATTGTAAAATCACCGAACTAGCAGAGACTCAAGGTAACTTAAGGCGGCCTTAGGCAGATTTATGACTGTCTGGAAATTTAATGTAAAACTGGGAACTCATTATTTTAACAAATACATAAAAACTTGTTCGTCCTGAATAATATAGTACCCATTAGTCCAGTGATGCTGCCTAGCCTTGGGCAAAACATCTTTGAATCACTTGTTGTACAGTGGACCTCATAACCTGTAGCAAGTTCTTCTGAATATACTTGGTATAGAAAAGAATTCTCTTTGGAGAATGTTTTTTCTATTTTCTGAAAACAAAACAAAACCCTGCCATATCTAATTGATTTAGTCAGGGAGTACCACTTTTGATTAAATAAAAGTGTCAGTGTCACTGTAAAGTTGTGAGACTAATGTTGTGGTTGGCTCATAACTGGTTCAGAAAGGGACTTGACAGTAATTGCAAATGTAATAAGTACGTGTTCTCCCAGACTGAAAGGCTTCTTCTTTGAGGTTATAGAATCTTTGGTAAGTGTTTCCTATTTTTCTATCTGGTGAGTGACTAGAAATCAAGGCACATCCCATGCTTATTTTGATATCCCTGCCCATCAAAGTACCAGGGCCAAGTCAGAGGATATTTATTGAAGGAATTTATATGTTTTAATGGTGTGATGCTGTACCTTGACTAGCTTGTCTCTTCTTTGTAATCCTTCTGTGAAAGGATGTCTAATTGTCTACAGATTTGGGCCTCCACCCTGCCCTCCCCCTCATTCACATTGAGGTGATTTCTTTTTATTGCTCTTAGTCTTTGATACCTGATTCAACAGACACCTTATGATCACACAGTCTGGTGTGGTTCTTCCAGGTGGGCTTTGTTGCTTCTCAGCTAGATGGCTGCTTGTTTGTCTTCAAGCCTTTAAGACCCCAGACTCTATATACTTCAGCTTTGTTTACCACATGTGTTTTTGCACCAGGTTTGTCTTCAGTGAATGTTGGGACGGTGTGGCAGTCATGTGCTTATGTTAATTTCATGATTGAGATGTAGGGGTGGAGTCTAGCCTGTTAATCTGGAGATAGTCATTGAGTAGCCAATGAGGCCTCTGTGTGGGCATGGCTTTCTCCTGAGACTTCTGGGAATCTTGCAATATTTCCCTCGTGGAGATGAGAAGCTGTCTCCACAGTTGTTGGGAGTTTGTCTCAGAGACGATTAATCACGGACAAGACATCATGGCAGCGTCTGAGGAGCCGGAGAAGCCATACGACTTGGCCCTGATGGAGAAAGACCTCTGAAGCTGGAGAAGCCATGTGGAGACTCCTGCCAGTGATGAGTTGCTTCTGCCACCACTGGATGCTGTTGATGAACCCTGAGCCCTGGAAGTGAGGAGTCATGGGGAGACCCCTACCAGCTCCGGGATTCTGCACCCACTGACCTGTGACTTCATGAGTCAGAAGGAGACATTATAGACTGATATTGGACATATGGGCTAATATCAGATTTATGACTTTGAACTGGACTGGGTTGGGATGCTTTCTCAGTGTTCCATTCCTTTTGTATATAAACCCTTTCCTTACATTCATATGCCTGTCTATGAAATTTGTTCCTCTAGTCTACCGGACTAACACAGAAGGTAAGCATAACAGAATGCTGGGTTACTAGAACAAAGTGTTTTTGTGTTGAGAGAGTTCTTGATTAGAGACCCAACATCTGTCTGCTCTCTCAATACTTAACATATAAATATATGTACATAGATCTATTTCCTTATCATTACATATAAATATATTTACAGATGTTCTTGCCTTATTTAGACCTCTATAAATGTCCTTTGCCTCCTAGTTATTTTCTTTATTTTCCTCTTATCCCACTATCATGTTTGACCTTCATTTGGCTTTTTATTAGTTCCTGTCCACTACATTGCAGTTGATCAATTCCCCCCAAGTTCCCCTCCCCCCAGGCATTCCCCCAAGGCTCTCCACACCATCAATTTTAGGTCCCTTGCTGTTCCCTTGTCCCTGGGTTTATTGGCTCCACCCAATAAATCTTATAAATCCTTTATCTGTCTTGATTTTCCATGAATCCCATAATTACCTCTTGACTTGAGGTAAATTAGTCAGCAAATGAGAAGTAAAACCCACAGTGATGGACAGAATCCTGTTCTGGTAAGAAGTTCAAGTTCTAGTATACTCTTGAAATCTGGATGGTGGGTGGCCTTGAACAAGATATTTAGCCTGGATCTCAATTTTTTAAATAAAAGAATTGAATTAGAAGATGGGAAGTGGTCCATTTGAAGACCAAAACCCAAAGAGTTTGGGGCTGAGCCCCGGTGACGAAGTGGTTGAGTGCAGGGCTGTGGCCCACTGGCCTGGCAGTTCAAATCCAGCAGCAGCTCTCCAGGAGCAAGGCTCAGCTTCTCACTCACCAGAGGGCAGTAATGCCCGGCCCCCCCCCCCAAAAAAAAACCAAAGGGTTTATTGTGTAGTTATACGGTGCCTGTCTCTTTGTGCATGTTGCAGGGAACATGCAATGAAGTGATGCAGGATTTCATTGTTATAAGTATTCAAGGTCAAGGGGCAAGGTAAGATAGACAGAGAGTTACAAGGGAATGAACACATCCAGGATGTCAGTATTGGTGCTAGAGGGGCACATAGGTGAGTCCCTCCCTAAGCAAGGAGTGGAATGTGGAAAGTCAGAGAGACCTTTCATAAGGTACGAAGGAGCTCCCATGGTCCTATATATCCAGAGCCTGTTGATGGAGGAGGCAGGACATAAGGAAGAACAATTCTCTGCCGTGGAAGATGCTATGAGGAGGCAGAGGAATGCTGAAAGTACCACATAATTGAAAGATTTCATTTGGATGAAGTAGATTTTATAATTGTTGTCAACCCTAAGATGTCCTGCTTTTTAGCAATTTGTCCCGGTTCCACGACGTTTTAAAATTAAATAAATATATTACAATAATATTTTGCATTCTATGAACATTTTTGTTGCTCCCTGCAGACCAAGTTTTTCATCAAGAACCCCCTGGACCCCCCTAGTCAATGGTGTCCCAATTAAAATCTGGTCACTTTTCCTCAAATTGATTCCAACCAATAGCAGGCCTATTGATGTACAACAAAAGCAAACACTACCTGGTCTGTGATAGCCTTATAATTATGGATGTAGTTGAGCCCATGTTGGCAGCCTCTGTACCAATCCACCTCATTAGGGGCTTCTTCTTTTTCACTGACCCTTTATTGTCCCACACATAATGTCTTTATCCAGGGACTTAAACTCAACTTCACTGCCACCGAGTCAATGCTGACTCAGAGAGACCCTGTACAACAGGGTAGAACTATCCCTGTGAGCTTCTGAGACTGTGACTCTTTACAGGAATAAAAAGTCTAGTATTTCACAGGAGGAACACTTGATGATTTTGAACTGCTGACCTAAAGCACCAGGTCTTCTTATCCTGGTCCCCCCCAAAACATGTCCACAGTCCTAGCACCCTTGCTTTTTAGGACCATTCTGATTATATATATTCCAAGAAAGGTGGTTTTGTCCTTCTGACAATTCCTGGTAGCTTCACTATTTTTGGCAGTAGCATCGTGGGCTGTGTTTTGGTGTCCTCGCTACAAGGTAGAAAGTCAGGGATTAGAAAACACGAGTGACTCCTCTCAAGCAAGGTGACGCTTTCTTCTCTGTAACAGTTTCAGTCTCACCTCAGAAGCTCACAGGGACAAGTCTACCTTGTCCAATAGGCTACTATGAATTGAAACAGACTCAATGGCAATAAGTTCAGTTCAGTCACTAACTGATAACATGGAGTTTCTCCATTGCCTTTTCCCACAAATGTCATTGACGTGAATCCTGGGTATGTCATCCAATAAAGTCCACGTGCACATTTGCCATCTATATTGTTCAGAAAATTACATAAATGGCATCACAGAATTCTATCTGAATTCTCCAGTGTCATTTCTGTCATCAAGGCCCTACTTTAGAAATACTTTGCCTTCTTTGTTTCCAACTTTTTCATTCTAACCACTAGTAATTATCAACACATGTTGATTGAAGGTTTAATCAGTTTTTGGCTGTTGAAGTTGGTATAAACTTTCGACTTAATCTTCTTTGGCATTAGAAGTTTGTGCATAATTTGAATAATTTGTAGGCCAGTTGTAGGCATATGGATATTATCCTATCATTAACAGTGTTGCACTTCAGGAAAGGTCTTGAAATGTTATTTTTGTCAATGAGTATGACATTGTTCTTCCTCAATGTGGCATTCTCCTGCATTCAGACGGTATGATTGTTTGATTCAAAATAGGCAATACGAACCCATTTCAACTCACAATTGGCTAAGATATGAATCTTCAGTTATTCCATTTTATTAGATAGGACACATGAAATAAATTCAAAATAAGACTGTTTGTAACAGAATCCAATTTTCATACTAGTAACATAGAAAAGACTGAGACCATGGTGGAGTTAGATGAAAAAATGGTTTCAAAAACATGGGATTCACTCAATTTCCTGTGGATTGGACAGCCTTATGTCTTAAAATGTGGTCTCTAAGCAGGTGATAATGTTTAAATCTTTTGTTCCTGTATCATAAGATAAGGAGACTTTAATCTATCTATCTCAGCCATGCTAGAAATAAAATAAAGCATGTAAAACAAAGTATTTAATAATCCACATAGCACTATGCAAACATATTCTTTAAATATGTTTAGTGACATAGATTAGTCTTAATTAACAAGAATATTTGAATGAT
Source organism: Nesogale talazaci (assembly GCA_004026705.1). Classification (NCBI taxonomy): domain Eukaryota; kingdom Metazoa; phylum Chordata; class Mammalia; order Afrosoricida; family Tenrecidae; genus Nesogale; species Nesogale talazaci. Next base: position 5,926 of record PVJH01029714.1, on the reverse strand, counting down.
ACACAATTACATATAAACTTAGTTACATGGAAAATATATTTAATTTAAGAGATATGCTAATTTTATCTGCTGCTAATAACTTCGTCATTACAATTGCAGAAACTGCTGAACATGGTAATGAATTGACTGTGACTTTATTTTTACCCTTCTGACTCTGAGGGTAGGACAGGGAACCACCCTTTCAGTCTAGGCAGTCTGACTCATCTGTACATGTGATGTGCTAGAAATGAAGTCGTTTGGGGTGCTCTGACTGTAAGGTGTTCCCTCTATCTACTAAGTGAGCTGCCATTCACATACTCATAGACAGGTTCGCCTAAGGATTTCCTTCTAGCAATATGATGGTAAGAAGTGAAACTTCCCCCTCAGTGTATCCATGTTCACCTCCTTGAATGGGGCTTAAATGATGTGGCATTCTTAAAGAATCACTGTCACACAAGTAGTCTGCAGCAAAATGTTATTCCATGAGATCCTTCTTCTAGTTGAGGCAGCTGTGGAAGAAGACAAGGAAAAATATCCAGCAGGTACAAAAGGACCCACGAAAGGAATCTGAAGTCTGTAAGTGTATTCCCAAGGTGTGGAGTTAAATACTAACATATAATTGACACAGGATATTCAGGCACTCAGTGAAGTTTTTACTGTTTTTATCACTTCGATTTTGGAAAACTCTTGGGAGGAAACCTCTGTTCTGTCTTCCATGCTGTCTTTTGAAACCAGTGCTACGGGATACAACACAGAGAAAGAGATGTCAGTACTTTTCTGTGTTTCTGAGAGCCAGGCTATGAGAAACATGGAATGGGACATCTGAGGTCCAGCCCTCACTCACATTCAATGACCAATCCAGAGTAATTGGAAATGGAAGCCATCAAACCTAGGCTTGGGATCTCTCTTTACCCATTAGTCCATCCACGCATTTTGGTCGTTACTGCGCTTAGTATTGTTGTTGAACTGTGCTGCCTTTATAGAGGTGGTAAAAGGAAGAAGAACCTGGCTAGTCTCATGGGACAGTAGGTAATGAGGTAAGACTACAAGTTTCACAAAATAACCAGATAGTTAAAGTCAAAAAGTTTGACTAATATGTGGTATGTCCCTGTCACTCCAAGGCACTGCCATGGAATGAATGCCCACAAATTGGGTTGCAGCCCAACGCATGGCCACTGCTCCATCAAGGCTCCATATGTAGACATACCAATATATTTGAGCATAGAGAAGGCTCCAAAACTTAGACTGTTTAAGCTCAGCTGGGCACTTCTGAGTGCGTGGACCCTTCAGCCTTTTAATTAGTAGCTGAGTGCTCTAACTGCTGTATTTAAATCACACACTGGTTCCTGCTTAACCAGAAAACAGATCATCATCAGCAACAACAGAGCAGTTGTTACCAAGGCAATTCAAACTCCCTGTGACCCAATCTTTGTGAGCGAATAGGACTGCTTCAAAGAATTGTCAAGGCTGTGAACTGTTGGAAGCAGATTGCCAGAATTTTCTTCCCAGGTGGTCTGGGAGAGGTCGAGTTGCCAATCTTTTGGTTAATTGTTGTTAAGTGCCATCAAGTCAGTTCTGACCCCTGGTGACAACAGCACAGAGCCCTGCACGTTCTGGCACCATCTGCACAAGTGTTCCTACATCTGAGCCCACTCATGCCGCCCCTGTGACAATCCTTCTCACAGAGGCCCTTCCTCTTTTTCACCATCCCTCCACTTCACCAAACATGATGTCCTTCTCCAGGGACAGGTCTCTCTTTTGTTAGTAGCCAAGTGCCTCAAGAGTTGCGCTAGCTCGAGACTCATGCGTCCCTAGTAGTGCTGCAGTCGGCCTCAGCTTACGAACATTTCCAATTCCTACATAGTCTAATGTAGGAAAAGTGCTCTGGGAGGAGTTTCAGTAGATAGTCCTACTAATAAAGTCCATGCCCTACATGGGAGAATAGTCAGGCATACCTTAGATACAGCCTTTTAAGTAGGAAAGACATGTTTAGCATTGTGAGCATTTTGTTGTTCTAATGCTCTGATCTTTATTAATGGGGTATTAAATGAGGTAGGAGGCATGCAATGTATGGTTGACCATAGTTTTCAAAACTTATTTGGCCTTAACTACCTTTCAGAAAAACAAAAAATTCCCCAGTAATCCCTTAGCAACTAAAAAATTTTGCAATAGCCATAACCTAGGATAAAGGGTAGGAATCTGCTTTTGCAGCCGCTGTATTACTCCAGTGACCCCAGGAGGCAGTATCGCCCATTTGTGAAAATAGGACCAAACCATTTATTTAGTAAAGTTCAAATTCCCCTATTAATTACGTTTCCACTTGACTGGATAGATTTCATGGAAAATCTTTTGAAAATGTTGAAATTGACTCTCTTCCTACCCTCTCACCTTTTGCTTTTTTTTTTCTCAAGAATGAATCTGTGTTTGATGTGTAGCTATTATGGTTTGTATTTGATGAGAGCAAGAGTAATAGCTAGCAGTTTTAGCCACAACCACAGGAAATTCTTTCCTTTCCTTGAACCTTTCCATTATTCTGGAATTGTGAGCCATACATATATTTAACCTTTCCAACAAGTGCTAAGATTGGTATTTCCTTTGCATAAGCTTTCCAATAATCTTTCTCTGAATCCACAAAATACCCAGGAAAATATTTGTCAATGGGCTCAACTCTGCTCTGCATTTTCCTCACTTTAAACTTCCTGGCAGCAGTGTCCCTCAATCACTCTTTCTCCTTGAATCACAGCTTTCTCTTGTGTCATCTCATGTATTAAACTCATAAGAAGTGACTTTACCTCTGACACCAAGTGTTACAGTTGACCTTAGTCCATTCATCTGTGCATTTTCTCTGGCTACTGAAATTCAAAATTTATTGAAGAGAGACACAACATTATTTCATAGTATATCAAAGTCTCACTTTGTAGTGCTCATTTCAGACTAGGAATTCATTCATTTAAATTGGTTTATTAATGCACAAGGACTTTTAAAACTTAGGGGAAATGGAATTGAAAGATAGTAGAATCTTCCACAAACTTTTTGATACTCTCAGATTGCATAGAGTGATTGTCAGGATATCTACAAATCTTCTGGATTTAAGACGCATATGACTAGAACATGGATTTTGGAGTTTACCAGACCTGGGTTCAAATCCCATTTATAATCTTTGTGCTCCAGATAGTTTCTGAAAACTGCAATGTACTTACTACATAATGGAGATAGATTATTTCCTGCTTTCAAAAGATTAGATGAGAATAGTAGGTAAGGGCTAAAATTCTGGTGTAACACAGTTCTGTATTTGAATTCCTCATGTTACTTACTTTCCATAACATTGTGACCCAATATTGAACTTCTCTATACCTTCTTTCTCTTATCTGTAACTTAGAGTCCATAATAGTATTTATCACATAGAGTTGCATAAGTTCCATGCAAGATTAATGTAAATTTTAAGGTAGTACTTGGTACATGGTATGAACTGAACTATATACCTAATGCATATAGACTCAAATAAACTCTAGAACTTTCTCCTACCAATTCCCATCTGTGTTAGTCTGGGTAGACTAGAGGAACAAATTTCATAGACATGCATATAGATATAAGGAAAAGGTTTATATACAAGAGGAACAGGACATTGAGCCCAGTCCATCTCAAATTCAAAAGTCTGATATTAATCCATATGTCTGAAATCAGTCTATAAAGTCTCCTTCCAACTCACAAAGTCACAGGTCAGTGGGTGCAGAATCCCGGCGCTGGCAGGGGTCTCCACATGGCTCCTCGCTTCCAGGGCTCAGGGTCCATCAACAGCAGAAGCAACTTATCGCTGGCAGAAGTCTCCATGTGGCCCCCCCAGCTTCAGGGGTCTGGCTCCATCAGGTCAAAGCCGTGTGGTCTCTCCACTGGCTCCTCCAGCTTCTTGGATGCTGCCATTTTGTTTGGTCTATGATTCATTGTCTCTGACACCAACTCCCAACAACGTGGGAGACAACTTCTCATCTTCAAAAGGGAAACATCACGAGATGTCCCAGAAGTCTCAGGAGAAAGCCATGCCCAGATAGAGGCCTCATTGACCACTCAATGGCCATCTCCAGATTAACAGGCCAGACTCCACCCCTACATTTCAATCATAAAATTAATATAAGCACATGACTGCCACACTATCTTTAAAAGGTTGCTATTGAGAGACGTGTGTTCTAGACATATTGACTGAAGGGACTTAATATAACTCTCATTGTAGGATTGACATTCTGACTGTTTTATCCCTAAAATGACAGCAAATTCTTCAGACGGAAAATATTCTTCAAGACATAGAGACCATCTGGGTTAAAAGGAGCTTATGTTATTAAAGTGTAAATTAGAAACTTTTAAAATTGAACACTTAGCCATTTTGTGTGATGTTGATTTCCTGAGGATATGAATCAGAGGGAAATAGCTGCAGACTTGTGCCACAAAGAAAGAAGAGTGAAGGGAGAGGGTTTTTCACTGGTAAGGAATTTACACACTTGTCCTTTTCATAGTGAGTCATGGACTATGGTACATTTCATAGCAATGTCTATGACTTTCCAAACTGCCAAGTAGACATGCGAGCCAAATTAGAGTGGGAGGAGAAAATAGATACACTTTTAATCCACTCATTCTACATCCACAACATTCCCAAAATGGGACTTCAAGAAAATCACTAAGTTAGGACTCCTCTTAACACCAAGAAAGCCAGGGGTGGGGGGTGGGGTGGGGAGGGGGGGTACGCAGGGGCCTAACTAGTCACTTTAAAAATATTTCTAGGCTGATGATTGGAGAACGATAACAGCAGCGGACATGTGAAGATGCTTGGCACAGTATGTTTATTTATGTATTGTGAAAAACAATGTACGAGCCCCCAATAAAATGATTTTTAATAAAAAAATATTTCTAGCATAATTCCAGTTTGTTTCAAAACTAAGTGTTCTAGAAAAAGTTCTTCCTAATCTTGTCCAAAACGTACTCCCAGAAGGAGGGCTGATGGTGTAGTAATGACTGAGTGGGCAGCAGAAGCCTCTTTGGTAAAAAGAGGACTTTCTACTCCCTTGGAGTTACAGCCTCGGGAATTCTCGGAAGCAGATCCACTCTGTCCTATTGGGCCACTGTGAGTCGTGATTCACTACTTAGTGGGTAGTGGGTTTTTGGGTTTCTCATCTTGTCCCAGGAAGGACAAAAAAAATTTTTTTTTCTGATTTGAAACTAATTTGTCTTCTTTCTATTGTTATTGACTATATAAGCGCAACTTAAAATAATACTTAAACATTTTTAAGTTAATACAAGTTGATGTCTGTTTTTCCAAACATAGGAAATTTAGATTGTAAACTAGATTGACTGCAAGGCTGAAACAGTGGGCTCCGGGCACAGGAACAATTGTTCAGGATGGTGCAGGGGTGTGCACTCTCTCACTCTGTTATGAATGAGCTCAGAACCAGCTCAGTCGTGCCTTCATGCCTAAAGCAACAGCAATGTTCTTACTATTTTGATAATAAAATAAATGTGGGTATACTCAGCAGAGTATACCTACAAACTACTGCTGCTCAGAGTAAATTTTTCATTACTTGCCTTCAAGCCAGTTTGAATGCCTGGGGAGCCCATGTACAAACGCCACCGAGACCTGTATAATCTTCAGAACCATTAGGTACTATGTCCTGTTGGTGACTCCACTGTGTGGTTGGAGTGCTTTGCCTGGGAGCCTCCTCATCCAGCAGAGCAGGAGGCAGTATGTTATTGTCATGCACAGGCATTTACTGACTAATTTTCAGAAGTAGAGAGACCTTTTTTAATTCCATTCTGAAAGCTCCCTTGCAACCTGTCCACTCTAGGTGACCACTCTGGTGTTTGAGATACTGTGGTATATATTCCAGCATCATTAACATACTCAGACTAACTGCCACCAAGTTGATTCGAATTCATAGAGACCCTACAGGACAGGGTAGAC
>PVJH01029713.1:0-25678 GCA_004026705.1 Nesogale talazaci | reverse complement strand
GTGGGGGGTGGAGGTGGAGGTGATGGGAGGTGGTGGTGGTGCTGGTGGTGGTGGTGAAGGTGGTAGGGGTGGAGATGGTGAGAGGGATGGAGATGGTGGTAGTGGTGGTAGAGGTGGTGGTGATGGTGATGGTGGTGGTAGAAGTAGAGGTGGTGGAAGTGGAGGTGGTGGAGGTGATGGAGATGGTGGTGGTGGTGGTGGAAGTGGAGGTGGTGGAGGAACTGGGGGAGGTGGTGGTGGTGGTGGTGGTGGAGGAAGTGGAAGAGGTGGAAATGGTGCTGATAGGTACCATAAAGTCTGTCCTGACTCATAGCGACCTCATGCACAACAGAGCCAAGCCCTGCCCGGTTCTGCCCCATCCTCACATTGTTCCGATGCCTGATTCCATGGTTGCAGCCTCTGTGTCACTCCATCTTGCTGAAGGCCTGACTCTCTCACTGCTCCTCCACAACATCAAGCCTGATGTCCTCCTCCAGAGACTGCTCTCACCAGGCAAAATGTCCCATGTGCATGAGATGAAGCCGCCCAAGGAAGACTCGGACCATTCTTCCACGTGTGAGAAGATCTTGGGTTGGGCTTGTCTATTGTGCTTAGGGCACCTTGGAATTGATGGAGACTGAAGGTATAAAATATCCTTATTCTAGAATATGGGCTCAAGTCCATCACCAGGGGTTCTCAACATTTGGCCAAGTCTACCCGCATGCACAGTCCCACACAGAGTCAACAAGGTCATGAGCATGGTGGGGATGTTATGGTGGAGGGAAACATTCCTTTTAGCTTTAAAACAAAATAAGAACGTTGGCATGGAGGCCACGATATACATTCCATTATGCATTTATTGTGTTCCCTTAAGAAAGAGTATTTCCCCATTTCACATGGCCCACTGCTAACTGACCCAGTTCCAGTCAGACGCTTCTAACTGGATGAAAGGCCTGCTGACTGATTTCTCAACAACCCACCTTTGGGAAAGCCCTGGAGCCTGGCTCGGCTTGGACACGCGCAGGAAGTTGCTGTCAGTCTGGATCCGCCACAAGTGGGTTTAGCTGGGGGTATCCTGACAGGAGGGCCTGATGGTGAGGAGCCAAAGGAGAAAAGGATGATCTGGGACATACATTTCACTCTTCTGTGTCCCCACGTTGCTGGAGGAACTTGGGGGAATGTTCGTTCTGAGTGAGACATCCTATTTGTGAGCACCCCTACAAGAGTCTCTCATTCCAAGTTCCCACACAGAACCCCCGGGCTTCTACCGCTTGCAGCCATAGAACAGATTGAGCCTGGATACACCTTCACATGAATGGAGAGAGAGGTGAGGAGGGGGAGGTTCCATTCCTAAGAGTCAACTCATCGGTTCCCTGGGAGAATTCTCTCTTTTTCCAGGAAAGAGATCAGGATTCTGTGCCCAACCAGGAGACCTTGTGTGTAACCACCACTCATCTGTCAGTCCGGGTGGCTAGGTGGCTACAATGCTGACCAGGCTTCAGTAGCACTTCTGGACTAAGAGTCGGAAGAAAGGCCTGGCAGTCTACTCCTGAAAATCAGCCGGAAGGCCTTAGGGACCACAATGGTCCAAGCTGCAATTGGGGGATGGCCGGGGTATTGGGCAGCGTTTCCTTCCATTGTGCTACCGGGTTGCCTTATATGAGGAGAGAACAGCACCTAAGAGTATGCATGAGGCCCCTTGGACGGGTGGTGGACCAGAGCAGAAAAGAATCGCACCTTGCCTTAGCACTAGACATGACCCGCTAGCCTGCCAGTGTGGGACGGCGGGTAGACAAGAAGCTGGTCAGCCTGGTCTAAAAAAGGTTCAAATGTCTCCCAGCAAATCATCAGCTAAAGAGCTTAGTTCAGTGTGGCTTTTCCAGTCTGGCAGAAAAAAAAAAAAAATAGGGCTGAGCTCCAGAACCAAATGGCAGTTCAGTCACGGGCCTGTGCTGCAGCCGCTGCATCGGGCTAACTCGGCCTCCATAAGGTCATCACAGAGGGAGCCTTTTTAAAAGATTAAAAAGCAACAACCCACTGCAATGCAACACCAGCAAATGACAGACTCGTCACTGACCCATTCAGCCAGACCTGCAGGTCTTGTGCGATTCCGAATGTCGAGAGCACCACCTGCTGTCCCTTCTGAGCACAGCCACTTTCCCTTACCTCTGCTCCAAGAACAGAAACAGAAAACGGGCGTCCAGAGGTCTCTCTTAAGACTTGTGAAGTGTGAGTGTGTGTGTGTGTGTGTGTGTGTGTGTGTGTGTGTCCTCATGATCACCCAAAGACGTGAGGACAAGCATTTGCTGCCTCTGAGGACTAACGTCTTTACACAGGGAAGGCACTAGCTGCTCCCAGCCTCCTATGGCCGCTTCTTAGGCGAGTTCAAGGAGGTTGTGTCAGGTGCTTCCATTTGAACTGAAGGCAGATCAGAGACAAGCATCTAAAAGCCAAACCCAAACTCGCCGCCCTCGAGTGGATTCGCCTCTTGGTAACCACCCTAGAGGTGCGAGTGGAACTGCCCCTGTGGGTTTCCAAGACTGCAATGAACTCCTTACAGGAATAGGAACTTCCTCTCTCTCCTGAGCAAAGCATTTTGGAGAAGAGCAGCCCACTGTGCTTCGGGAGCTGCGGGGTATCCAGGCCTGTTCTTGGTGCTGGTGTTGGCTGTCATTGTTGTCATTGGCTGTCACAAAGTCTGCCCCTGGGTAAATCCTGGCCACGCTCATGCGCAACGGGGTCAGACTGTGTTGACTCACAGCGTTTTGCCTGGTCGGTTTTCAAAAGGGGGGAGCCAGGCCTTTCTCCCTCCGACGTCTTCGGGTTGAAACTCCACTGAAATGCGTCTGCATGAGTGCCATAGGCTGCCCACCCCCGCCCCGCTCCCGGTGCAGGCGGTGCTGCACTGCAGGGACACCGGACAGAGGAGCCCCAGCGGGACCCTCTGGGCAGATCTGCAGGGCACAAGGCAACTCCAGATGCAATTGTTGCCCATCCGCCCCATTGCCCGGACGTCCTTTACTGAATGGACCTTTCCTGGACGTGGAGGGGGCCCTGGCAACGCAGGGGAAAGCTGGCCGTTCAGATCCTCCATCTATCCTGTGGGAGAGAGAGCTGGTGACCTGCTTTCATAAAGATTCCCAAAGCAAACTCATTCCCATCGAGTCCAGGCTGACCCAGAGCAGCCCTGAAGGGCAGGATAGAACCGCTCCTGTGCCTTTCCTAGTCGGTAACTCTATGGCTGGTGGCTTCAAATGACTGGCTCGTGGGTGAGCTACCCAACACATAACCACTAGGCCAGCAGGTCCCCTGGTCAAGATGACAGCCTTGGAAACCCTATGGGTCATGTGTTAGTCTGGGCAGACTAGAGAAACAAATACATTGACATGCATATGGATATAAGGAAAAGATTTATATACAAGAGTAATGGGACATTGAGAAAGCATCCCAACCCAGTCCATCCAAGGTCATAAGTCCAATATTAGCCCATATGCCTGCTACCAGTCTATAAAGTCTCCTTTCAACTCACGAAGTCGCAGGTCAGTGGGTGCAGAGTCTCGGCGCTGGTGAGGGTCTCCCCATGGCTCCTTGCTTCCAGGGCTCAGGGTCTATCAACAGCATCCAGTGGTGGTGGAAGCAACTCAGCGCTGGCAGGGCTCTCCAAGTGGCTTTGCTAGCTTCATAAGTCTGGTTCCATCAGGGTAAAGCTGTGTAGCTTCTTCTCAAGCTCCTCAGGCGCTGCCATCTTGTCCGTAATTCATCATCTCTGAGACTAACTCCCAACAGCTGAGGAGATAGCTTCTCATCTCCATGAGGGAAATATCACAAGATTTCCCAGAAGTCTCAGGAGCAAGCCATGCCCACATTGAGGCCTCACCTCATTGGCTACTCAATGGCTATCTTCAGATTAACAGGCTAGACTTCACCCCTACATCTCAATCATGAAATTAACATATCACATACATGACCACCACAGGTCCCTTCTGCTTGGGCCTGCAGGGCCGCTGTAAGTTGGAAGGGGTTGGGGTTGGGATTAGGGCTAGTCCCTGGTCCGTAGCTTTCCTGAATGCAGTAGCATTTTGTTCTCTGCGAATCCTGGCTCTGTGGTCCATTCACGGGTTCTGCACGAACACAAGGGGATGTTCTGGAATTCCCATTCATTTCAATATTATCCACGACTTGTTATGATCCTTGCAGTTGAATGTCTTTGCCTAGTCAGGAGGACACAAATAAGTCACTGCGCAGTATTCTCTGCTTTCAGTCCACACTCACCTGCGGGTCCCAGTGATGGTTCTGGTTCCACCTATTCTGCCTACGTAGCTTGGATGTCTGGCAGTCCCCTGTCTGTGTGTTGTTACAACCACCATTTTTTTTATTGTCTTCAACACAATGTTACTTGGGTGTGATATTAATGGTCCTATTCCATCATGCCTGCTTGCTGTTAGATGGCCTTTCTTTGGAATGGGCCATGCATGTGGATCTCTTCCAATCAATTGGCTAAATTGCCTGGCATCAATGAGTGAGGGCTTCCAGTGCTTCATCAGCTTGTGGACATGTTTCAGCTGGTGCCCCATCAATTCCTGAAGCTGCATTTTCTGTTCATGTAGCTTAGACTACAGAGTGTCCCCCAAAAGAGTGACGACTCACAATCTCATTCATGGGCCTACATGTCAGAGGCAGGTCTCTTCCATGTGTCTCTCCTCTTGGAGCCAGAATTACCTAAGACATGCCCTTTCTGCAGCTAGTGGCAGAAGCCCAAGAGGCCACACAGAACAGGCAAAAACTCTTAAAACCTCTTTTTGCAACATGACTGCTCACACTTGCTCCACCAAAGCAAGTTTCATGACCAACATGAAGGAAGTGAGACAGTATATTCGTCTCAGGAGACATGGGGGAGGTCAGGGTAGGGCAGGGAAGGAGAACTATTGTGAGCAAATCACACAAGTGCAATCTACCACTGCACCACGCATATGAAACGCTGCTCTTTAAGGAAATGAGTCGTTTGTATTTCCATTCTTCTCTCAAAAAATAAGGATAAGCCTCTAAACCACATGGATCTTGTCTGAAATTTCCATCTGAAAACAATCCAAAAGGACTTCACTGTGGGAATCCTGTCACAAAAAGGAAACCATAGAAGGCTAGCAGCCACTGTCTAACACTGAACATCTGAGAGAGTACAGACCAAGAGACCAGAACCGCCAGGAATGTCACCCTCCCATGGCAGACTTTGAAGACAAACCCGATTGGGAAATCAGTAAAGGGATCTCAGCAGTCAGACATTAACCTCGGGGCAACGTGACTTGAGATGGCGCTGTCTTCTGAGAGCAAGATCCTGCCCAAATGGACCTTTGACCTATTGCCAAGACATCATGACACAGGACTCTCTCCAGGGAGACCTTGAAGTTCTTCAGAACTGGCACCATGAGAATGTGGGCAACTAGACTGGCTGTGGAGGGGGCTGTGTTGTTGGCAGCTTTGAGCTGCTCAGGCAGGCATGATTTGAAATAGTGGCAATAGTGGCATGCCTGTGGTCAAAGGGCCAGAACCCTGCTCACACTCCTGGGACCTGTCCTTGCTGCCCTCTTGTAGTGTACAAACTGAGCCCAGTTTCGTGAAAAGGAGCCATGGGAAGAATCGCAAGATAAAGGAAATGACCGAGCATTGAAAGGCTGCGGCTCATGGTATTTAAGAAATTGTAGCTCTGGTGAATAGATGAGCAAGTTCTTGGACCAGAGTCTAGCCTGGCTATTGACTTGGTGTATTTTTAAATTCAGTATATGGTTATGGCAGTCATCTATCTATGTCAATTTCATGATTGAGATGTAGGGGTGGAGTCTAGCCTGTCAATCTGGAACTAGCCATTGAGTAGCCAATGAGGCCTCTGTGTGGGTATGAGTTTCTCCTGAAACTTCTGGGTAACCTCAAGATATTTTCCTTCATGGAGATGAAAGGCCGTCTCCCAGTTGTTGGGAGTCAGTCTCTGAGACCATGGACTACAGACAAGACAAGATGGCAGTGTCTGAGGAGCCAGAGGAGAAGCCACACAGCCTTACCTTGATGGAACCAGACCTCTGAAGCTGGAGAAGCCACATGGAGAGCCCTGCCAGCGCTGAGTTGCTTCTACCACCACTGGATGTTGTTGATGGACCCTGAGCCTTGGAAGCAAGGAGACATGGGGAGACCCATGCCAACACCAGAATTCTGCACCCATTGGCCTGTGACTTTGTGAGTCAGAAGGAAACTTTATAGACTGCTATCCAGCATATGTGACTTTGAACTGGACTGAGTTGGGATGCTTTCTCAATGTTCCATTGCCCTTGTATATAAACCTTACCCTTATATCCATATGCATGTCTGTGAATTTGTTTCTCTAGTCTACCCGGACTAACAATAGTAAGTGCAGTTTGGAGGCCTGGTGGCTTAGTGAGTTCCATGCTGGGCTGCAAATCTCCACTTCAGCAGTTCAAAGCTACCTGTAGGAGGATGAGGGGCAAAGATGACCTCTACTACTCTCCTAAAAAGTAGTAGCAATCCCACAGAGGTGATTCTCCCCTGTCTCATAGAGTTACTAAACATTGGAATGGACTCGCTGACAATGAGTTTGTTTTGTTTTTCTTTTAATTAACAGAATAATCTTTAAAAAGAAGAGGTAGTAAGTCTGAGCCGTGTGTCAAGACAATGGGTTAGCCAACTGGAAAAATCAAATCAAATAAACAACACTCAAATCCATACCCAACTCCTTGTATTAAAATAAACTTTGGATGGATAAATGATGAACTGTTTAAGTGTCTACTAGAAAATCTCTGTGAGCACTAAAAGTAAACCTAGGAATTGGGAGGGAGAGGGATCGGAGTTCATCTTGGTGTGGGAAGGACTGTCTACAAAGGTCCTGTGCCTCTGGATAAAGATCACCAAGATGTCTCCCAGGATGGAGAAATGATAGCTGCAGGATCTCAGTAGACATGCCAATCGTCTTCTGCCTACATCCTATCTTTCTCTTTCTAGGATTCTCTATCTCCCCTTGAGGAGGGTCGCAACGCAGGTGCCCTGTGACCTGTCACCACCATTAAAGAAAGCTGGTTGGATCAGCCGTGGACACTTGACCCAGCCGAGCCTATCAGAGTCCCCACCAGGAACTGGGAAATGAAAGCCTCATAGACAGTGCCCATTCACTCTGAGATGCTGGAGACTGAGGAGCCAGAGTGAGCATGGGGACACCTGGGGGAGAGTCTGGCTTGGGGACGACTTGGCCCCAGAGAGAGGCCGCAGAGTCAATGTCGTGTGAACTTCTGCAAGGCCTTTCATTAAATCCCCTTTTGACATGCTCATCTTCCCCACAGCTCACCGTGGTGACACTGTCTGCAAGATTGTGTATATTCAGAACGTGCCCACGAAGGACCAGAGCAGAGGACACCGAGGGGTCGACGTACAGAGGAGTGGCTGCTGGCTCGGCCCCCTGGAGCGTGGCGGGAACAGCGGTGCAAGGCCAACTGGGGGAACGGAGGGCACATGACATTCAGCCGCCCGGAGCCTGTGGACGGGAAGCCTGGCAAATGAAAAACCCCTGCAAATGTGGGACAAAACGTCCCCTGGTGCTTCGGTTTATTTTCAAGCAAGCAAGCAAAGCACAGAAAAACAGAGTATTGTCCACCTCTGATTGATTGCTATGAGGCTGAAGACGCCAACCAGGCAGCTTGAAAGCGGCTGCCTCAGGTTACAAAAGTGCAGGCCCCTCTGATTCCAGCAGAGCTGATTTTTCCCAGCCTCCAAGCATCACCCCAATGCTGCTGCTTTCCTCCACATAGGGAAATTTGAGGCGCAGCAGACAATCTAAAGAGTCCTGCTCGCTTTCAAAACAACTCGGCTTCAGCTTCCTACTAATAATGCTGTGCTGGCCTATCAGAAACACGTGAGACCTTTTGTAAAGATAGACACCTCACTGGGCTCATTAGGGAGGAGGAAGATGCTTGAAAGAGTCTTGATCTTGCTTCCTTACCCACTGCCATCAAGCCCATTCTAACTCATAATGCCCCTCGAGAAGGTCAATAGTTAAACCTGACACAAGTGGGAAAGCTAAAGCTCTAGCAGGCCCCAGACCGCCATTAGGACTGTGGCCATTTTTTTTTCCTTAACTAGCAAGACTTCTATCAATCATCGAAGTATTCCTTGTCAAGGCTCTGAGGGGAAAAGGGATTTTAATTTCTATTGATGGTTAAGAGAGGAGGTGGCGCCCTTTTAGTATGAGACCGGGCCTTTTGATGACACAGCTGGTTATCCACCAACCCCCACCCCCCTAGTAACCAAAGAAAGCCTGCTGATCTGCTGCCAAAATGCCACTGCCTTGAAATGGAGCAGTTCTACTCTGATTTCACGTGTCACCCCAAGGTGTGTGTTAGGGTGGGCTCTCCAGAAAAGTCAAACCTCTGACACTGCTCTGGGTGGTGTCTGGTAGAAGAGTTGTATCAAGAAACGGTTCACAGGTCAGTCAAGCCCAGTTTCTGGCTAGTGGAAGCTGATGGACAGGATGATGGAGCAGAGACAGCAGGAGGCACAGGCTGGTGGGGACAGAGGTTTGAATCGGCCAAATGAATCCGCCCTCCTCCTCCTCTCTAATTTCAGGGAGATTGAGGAACCAGACCCAATAGCCAGCTCCAACAGAAGGGACTAACCAAAGGGGACTTGACTCTGCTGGGTCTCTATTACACAGAAGGGTTTATGCCACCAAGGAGGTTTCATCAGGGTGCAACGCAATTGATAGGTGGAGCCCCGCCTCTTCCCTTGCCCAAGGGTGTCTAGGTGACCTGATCCCTAGGTGACATGATCCCTAGCCATCATAGGTTGGCATCCACTCAACAGCAACTGGTTTGGGTTTTCATTTTGTGTTTGTTTTTTCTGGTTTGAGAACTGAGATGAGCCTTTGTGATAGAGCTCAACCCTCTAATTCAATACGAAGCTAGGGAGTCTTTTAGAATATTAACTTATGGTCTGTCAACTGTAAATGCTGGTCCCTTTGTCTTTCCTTCAAGTCAAGTTGGTTCTTGGGATACAAAGCAAGAACTCAAACAGAAGCAACTCTCTGGGTCCAATGGTCTTATTTCCAAAATCAGTGGCCGTGAGGAGGGTCACAAAGTTTAAGCACCACCAACCCCAGAACAAAAACAAACTTCAGTCATCAAGAGCAAAAAGTATTTCATGCAATATTAAAGCATAGAAACACAAAATCCATGATGAATAAAATCGCAAAAATTTAATGAACTTGAGGTATGTCAAGCCGCATGGAAGCCTGAGGCAAAAAGTGTATGTCCTTAACTTTAATTGAAGCAATGTCATCAATAGTACATTCAAATCCTGCTTCTTGCTCTATCTTACTCTCAATTTCAAGAATTGGCATGTGTCCAAGTGAGCATCTTAAGTAACATTTCCATTTCCATAAACCCACGACCTTTGAGTTTATTCTATGCACAATGAGGCCATAAAGAATTATAAAAAATTCTGCCTTGGTAAAAATAAAACATTTAGACCTAAAGTGACATTGGTGTTAATATAGCTCTGTGTCAATATTTCTCTATTTTCTAACCATGTTAGTGCTCTTACAAAAAGTAACAGTTTAAAAAATACATAAAATGATGTATATGGGCTGCATATTTCCTTTGGCCTTGGACTCAAAGATGTCTGCTAAGGACACTGGCATTTCTTTACATATTTTTTAAACCATTTTATTGGGGGCTCGTACACTTATCTCAAATCATGCATACTTCTATTGTGTGAGACACATTTGTACTTTTGTTGCCGTCATCATTCTCAAAGCATTTTCTTTCTACTTGAGCCCTTGGTAGCTTCTCATGTTTCCCCTCCCTTCCCATCTCCCCACCATGAACCCTTGATAATTTATAAATTATTATATGTCATGTCTTACACTCTCCAACATCTGCCTTCGCCCACTTTCCTGTGGTCTGCCCCCCCAGGGAAGGGGTTATATGAAGATCCTTGAGATCGGTTCTTCCCCACCTTCCCCTTCACCTCCTGATATCACTATTCTCACTAGTGGTCCTGAGGGGTTTACCTGTCCTGAATTCCCTGTGTTTCCCATTCTTACCTGTACATCCTCTGGTCTAGTCAGATTTGTAAGGTAGAATTGGAATCATAATAGTGTGGGGGTGGGGGTAGGAAACCTTAAAGAACTAGAGGAAAGTTGTATGTTTCATTGTTGCTATGTTACACCCTGACTGGCTCCTCTCCTCCCCAAGAACCTCTGTAAAGAGATGTCCAGTTACCTACAGATGGCCTTTGGGTCTCCATTCCACACTCCCCTCTTTCACAATTGTATCATTTATTGTTTTTTAATGTCTAATACCTGACCCTATTGACACCTCATGATCACACAGGCCGATATGTTTCTTCCATGTGGGCTTTGTTGCTCCTTAGCTAGATGTCTGTCTTCAAGTCTTTAAGACCCCAGACACTATGTCTTTTGATAGCCAAGCACCATCAGTTTTCTTCACCACACTTGCTTATGTACACATTTTTCTTAAGAATCGTGCCAGGAAGGTGAGCATCATATAATGTCAGTTTAATAGAACAAAGTGTTCTTGAATTGAGGAACCACTTGAGTAGAGGCCCAATGTCCATCTGCTACCTTAATACTAAACCAATAAGTATATGCACATAGATCTATTTCCCCATCATCATGTATAAATATATTTATATATGTACATGCTTATATTTAGACCTCTATAAATGCCCTTTGTCTCCTAGTTCTTTCCTCCATTCCCTTTTACATTCCTCTTGTCCCACTGTCATGTTCAGCCTTCATTTGGGTTTCAGTAATTCCTCTTGGTTACATTGTCCTTGGTCAAGCCCCAATAGGCCTCCTACACCCTCCTTACCATCCATTTTGGATCACTTGTTCCCTTTTCTTGGGTTTGTTAGCACCACTTCCTTTCCCCCACCTCCCCCTCTCCCATGTCCCCCCAGAACCATTGGTCCCTGTTATTTTCTCCTCCAGATTGTTTATCCTACCTATCTAGATAGACCTGCAGAGAGAATAATATGAACACACAAAAGACAGCAAAAAAAAGCAACAAAACAACAACAATAAAACCAATGACAAAAAAAAAAGAGAATAGCCTGTAAATAGTTCATGGTATGCTTGTTGACCTTTCAGAGTATTTTCCAATCGAATCTGATGGGGTGCGACGGCCTGGCCCCAAAGTCTATTTTTGGCATTCCCTCAGGACTTCCTTGCTCTGTTCCCCTTGCTGTTCTCTTGCACTCTCTTAATGCTTTGTCTCAGTGTGATGGGGTCAGAGCAGGTGCAATTCTCTCACTGTGTCTTCAGTGTTGTCCCCATAGGCCTATGGGTCAGTGAGGGATGTCCTGTTTATACTGAGGCCAGACATGTGGTCCTCTCTGTGCCTGGACTGCTTTGAGAAGCATGGTGGGTCAGGATGTACTCTACATTCTCTTCCTCCCCCTTATTTGCTCCTGTGTGCTCTGATCAGATATTCCCCTGATCTGTAGCTTCAGTGCTGTCCACTGAAGTAAATTCTTTGGAGGAGGTGGCGGGGGGTGGGGGGACTGTCCACATAGTTGGGGTTGGGGATGGCCCCTCAAATCTCTCTATTGGTTTTCTGCTCCATGCTGGTATGTTGCATTCACATCTTAGAAAACCAGGTTGAAGTCTGGTCCCCCTTTCCCTGTGGAGATATAAACAATACCCTTACCTTGGATGCGTTAGTGACCTGTTCCCCCACTATCCATGTCTCCTTTTTCTCCCCCCCCCCCTTTTGCAGTTGGCTACCAGATGTATTTCTGGATTTAGTCTGGCCTCTGCTATACTACCTAGATGTGACCTCAGGAATATTTGTATACAGTAGCTTTTTACCTAAGCTCCTTTTGCATTTTCTTTCTAAAGCTTACTTCAGTGGACTCATGTTATTCTTATCCTTTTGTTCTTGGTTTACTTCGCATAATTTCTTCCAGTTCTTTCTATGCAGTTATGTGCTTCATGCATTCATCCCTGCTTTTTAGTGATGCATAGTACTCCATTGTATGTATGTGCCACAGTTTTTTAATCCATTCATTCATTTGTTGATAGAAATTTGAGTAGGTTCCAAGTCCTTACAATTGTGAACTGTGACGCCATGAACATTGGAGCATTTGTTTCTTGCCTCTTCCAGATATATTCTCAGTAGGAGAAGAGTGGTTTGCTGGGTCCTATGGTAGCTCAACTTCCAACTCTTATAGATATTGCCAAATCAATTTCCATAATGGTTGTACAGGTTCACCAGCAGTGGATGAAAGAGTTCCTATCTCACCACGGCCCCTCCAACACTTGTTACTTTCAGATTTTTTTAATTGGGTTATCTTTAAGGGTATTAACTGGTATATTGTTATTTTAATTTGCATCACTCTTATTACTAATGATCAGGAACATTTTCTCATATGTTTATTGGCTGTTCAGATTTCTGCCCTTGTGAAAATTCTGTCCGGGTCCTTTGCCCACCTCCTCAGTGAGCAACTAGGTTTTTCTTTTTGGAAGCTAGCAGAGTATTGTATATTTTAGTAATAAGGCCTTTGTCTCATGTTTTCATTGCTAATGTTTTCTCAGTAAGTGGGATCTCTTATCACTCTATGAATTCTTTCGATGGACACAGGTGCTTCATCTATATTATATTTTTTTGTATTGAGGTAGACTACAGAAACAAATTCATAAGGACACATGTACATATAATGAAGAGGTTCATATACAAGAGGAATGGAACATTGAGAAAGCACCCAACCCAGTCCAGTCCATAAGCCCAATATTAGCCCATATGTCTTATACCAATCCATAAGTCCTCTTCAGCCTCACAAAGCATATGCAATGACAACAGGACAATCACAGGCCAATGGGTACAGAGTCTTGTGTATCCTGTGGGGGGTAGAGGCACCTCAGCACTGGTAGGGGCCTCTCTTTAGCTTCTCAAGCATCTCAGCATTGGCAGAGGTCTCTACATGACTTTTCCAGCTTCCGAGATCAGGTTCCATCAGGGTGAGTCCATGTGGCTTCTCCTCCGGGATGCCTCACAGGGAGTCAGCCTGGTGTCTTGTCAGTAGAGCATCTCCAAGGGACTGAGTCATAAGTCTCTCATCTCCAAGGGAGAAATATAGCCAGATGTCCCAGAATCCTCAGGAGAAAGCCATACCCACACAGAGGTCTCATTGGCTATCTCCAGATTGACAGGTGAGACTCCACCCCTACACTCCCAATCCTCAAACTGACACCAGATTAGTGACTGCCACAGCACTGTAAATATCTTTCAGGTTAAATTGTCTAATTTTAGTGTTTCAATCTGAAGCCTCCTTGTTGGCTTTCTTTCCCTGTCATCTACCTTACTCAGACAGCTGTATATTGAAGTTACCCACTGTAATTGTTAGGCCTGTGATTTCTTTTTTGATCTTTTGGAGCATTTGGTTGACATATTCAGCAGGTCTCTCATTCGGGGAATATATATTTAAAATGCATGGTAGTTCTTTGTCTACAGTTCCCTTGAGCATTATATGGTATCCTTTCATATATCTTTTTATGGTTTGCACTTTGAGATCAATTTTATACAAGATTAGGATGGCAACCCCTGCTTTTTTTGAATTGCTGTTTCCATGGTATGTTTCTCTCCAACCTATGTTACTCAGCCTATTTTTGTCTATAGTCTTCAGATGTGTCTCCTGAAGCAGCAGATTAATAGGTTGTGTTTTCTAAACCAGTCCGCTAGCCTCAGTCTTTTAGTGCCTGAGTTCAGTCCGTTGATATTCAGGGTTTTCACCTCCATCTGTGAACTCTGTGGTGTCATCTTATACCTTTTGTGCTGAGTGTTTTCCTACCACCCTTTCTTATCAATGTATTATGCACATGTATGTGTGTGTGCGTGTGTGTATATTGAATTCTTGACTTCTTTCCACCTTTAAGCCAACGCTATCTTGGGGGTTTTCTCTTTGTTGCCCTCTAGGTGGAGATGCTCTATGTGACAGTGTCTTATTTGTTCTAGGCGAGTGCTGCTTGTTTGCCCATACTGGGTAAGCAAGAATCTACTGTGCTGCTGGGTTTCTTCTAACATATTCATTGAGATTTTCCTTGTCTGGGAAGACTCTTACTTCTCCATCTATCTTTTTATTTTTTTTCCCCACATCACTACCCTGGTGGGAGTAGGCAGCCCAGCCTTGCTCCTGGAGAGCTGCTGCTGGATTTGAACCATCAGCCCTGTGGGCTGCAGTCCCACATACAACCACTGCACCACCAGGGCTCAGCTACTTCTCCATCTAGCTTAATAGATAATTTGGCTGGATAGAGTATTCTTGGGTTTGTATTATTTTCCTTCAATTTTTGAAATATGTTACCCCACTCTCGTCTCTTCTTTATAGTGTCTGCTGATATGTCTGAGAATTTTCCTATTTTGGAAGCTTTATATGTGGTTGCTTGCTTTTCTCTAGTTGCTCTCATGATTTTCTCATTTTCTTCAAATTTGAAAAGTTTAACTATTATGTGCCCTGGTGACTTCTTCATAGGATTCAGTCTAGCTGGTGTTCTTTCAGGCTCCTGAATGGTCGCCTATTTTTTACTTATTAAGCTGGGGAGGTTTTCCTCCAAGAACTCGCACACTATTTTTGCAGAAGATGACTTTGTTGTGTCTTTCTCTGATAATCCAATTATTCTGATGTTGTTTATCTTCATAGTTTCAGATTTAGCTCTTAGGTTTTCTTCGGCTTCTCTGCTGATCTTATTAGATTTTTATTCATGTTTGTTAAAGTCTGCTTGGCTTTCCTCTAGGCCACTGATGCGGTTTTGTGCCTCCTCCAGTCCGTTGGCGATGTCTTTGAGTCTGCTATTGGTTTTTGTGGTCTTGTCCTTAAGCTTTCATATTTCTTTCTTTTGATGTGTGATCTTTATCTCCTCTGTCGTTTCATCCTTTTTCTGCATTGTTTCCCTCATATCCTATATGACTCCAAGCAACATTCTGAAATTCTCTTTCTGTGGCAGATCAATGTCTGCTTATTCTATGTACATCGTTAGGTTCAGGACATCTTCTGACATTGTCTTTTATTTCTCCTGTTTTATTGTTGAGGTCATTGGGTCCGATTGTTGTTTGCATTGCATTGTTTTAGAGGAACGAGATGCCATTTTCCAGGAAATCCAAGAGCATTGGCTCTCTTTGGGAGACTCATTTGGATACTTCTTCGAACTGCCTGAAGCTAATTGTACTATGGAACTGGTCTACCATTCTATCCTTCTGTGGTTTCACTCTTTCCCTAGTTAACCAGTATTCTGTTATTTGTATGGCAAGGTGTGTCGTCTCAGCGGACAATGCCTGAGTGGTTGTGGACCCATGAGGATTGTGCTGCACTGGATGTCAAAAGAAGCCATGATGTTGTGGCCCACAGCAGCTTGGGGCACTGCAGAGGGCATGCAGAGGTGCCTGCTGCAATGGAAGTGCCACTCAAGGCTGGTGGGTAGCCTGCTTTGATGTAGGGCAGCGCGAATGGTGGACAGAATTGCCCTTGTCAGGTATATCAGTGCAAAGGTTGGGTATAGATTTCCACAGCAGCATGAAGTGTTAGTGAGTGTTGGCCGAGCTGCCTTAGGCCATGTGAGACAGTACAATAGGCGGGAAGAAGTTCCCTCAGTCACATGGGACCACACAGGTTGGGTAGGAGCTCCCCCAGCCATATAGGCATGATTTCTCCCAAAGAAGGTGGGTGGAATTTCCCAGCCATGTGCTAAGCATTGCAGAAGATGAAGGTCTCCCAGCTGGGTGGAGGGCAGAAGTAAATGCCCTAGGCTAAGGAGAGTGGTCTTGAGGTCAGCAGTGGTGTGTGAGAGAAAAGGGAAGAGGAAAGGGGGAAAAAATCCCTAAGCAAGCTGAGACTGTGGGGGGACAGAGAGAAGTGGAAAATAAAAGTAACAGTTTAGCAGAGCCCCGATCCCTGACCATAGGGTTAGAGGGATTTAAACCCTGCCCCAAGCTGGCTGCAAGCAGTGGTTGTGTTGAGATCAAGCCCCTGCATCAGCTCCAAATGATCCTGGCTCCAGCTGAGACAGTGATAGGGCTAAGGTCAAACCCTAGCCATTCTCCACTGTAGTAAGCCAAAAGCCCCCAACTCTCAGTGGATCTGTGCCTACTTATCTTTATAATGTGCCTCTTGTGACCCAGCAGTGTGGAATTTCCCCTTACTAACTCTCCTGTGCTGATTTTTTTTTTTTTTTGCGAAGTCCCTTCGGTGTGTGTTACTCAATTACCGTCTTCCTGGAAGTCATCTTTAAATTTTTAATGTTTCCTGCATTGTGGGTTTCTCTCGGCATTTGCTTTGGCTTCTGCAAAATTGTATTATGAAAGTCTTTGTTCTGATGAGCGAGTTTGATGGAGCCCTCTGATGGCTCCCGAGATACCTCACCCTCACCCTGCCCGGCCTGGAAGAGAACTTGGAGAGTTAGTGGAGATCCTGAGCGGTTTAAACATTTACATGCTGGGCTGTTGACAGGTTGAAGGTTTCAGCCCACCCAGAAGTGCTCTAAAAGAAACCCTTGGAGATCTGCTCCCCACCCATCAGTTGTTGAAACCCATAAGAAAGCAGTTCTATTCAGACACACACAGGACTGAGGTCAGCGAGGTGACAACTATTTTGTAGGGTTTTGTGGATGGAGGATGTTAGCAACAGAAAAGTGATTCTGAGAGAGAAAAGTAGGAAGAATTAGTTTTGAAGCAGGTTATTTACAAAAGCAATTCTTTCTAGCCCTGGGAAATTGAGAGAGAGAGAGAGTATTCTATACAGTCCAAGGATTCAGGTGAAGTCCTAGGGAAAAGTGAAGCTGACCTCAAAAAGGAATAATAAGTGTCTCCTTGGAAACATAATCATGGACAGCTGTGCTAGAGACGCCACAGCTAGGAGTAGCAAGGTAGCAGGAGAGGCACCAAGTTAGAATGGTGGATGTATTCACAGTAACCCAGTGGGAAATGATGATCAAAGGAGTGTCCCCGTGACATGTCTCTCTAGACAAGACCCTTGAACTGCCACTGAATGCAGAGAAAAGTGGCTGAGATCACAGCCCACCAGGCAGCAGGATGGGTGGACACACTGCAGATGTGATTAGATTGACAGGAGGAAATTAAGCAGCAAAGCTTGCACACCTGCGGCTTTGGGCTGATCTGAAAGACCTGCCAGATGCAAATGGAGAACCAGGGGTTGGGGGGTTAATTAAGCATCCTGCATGCAGAGGAGCAGAATTTACGTTTGAGGCAGAAACTCGTCAATTTAAACATGACAATTTAAAGTGACAGGCTCTGTTTCAAGAATAATGTTTATGAAAATCCTATATACTATTCCAAGTACCTCCCTGATGTTCCTGTGTGTATCTCCTTTGTCGGATGTTTGGGAGCCTTTCGTGATGGTTGATGGAAAGTGAGAGCTTCTGTTTTCCCCACCCCCACTGCCCACCCCACCCCCAAAGTTCTTTTCAAGGACTTGATGCTGAAAATGTATGCCTCATTCCTTCTATCAGACCAGGAGTGATCTCTTGTGTGGAAGTTACTTTCTGATTATGACGAAGTTATTGGCTTTCTGTTGACATAAATTACATGGATTCCACAATAGAAGCAGCATCCTATTCTCTGTGCTGCATGTTTGTTGTTGTTGGGTTTTTTTTTTTAATAATAGCAGCTGTATTTCTCAGTGTAATTTTTCTTAAGATCAAATTTTCTTCTTCAATTGTATTCAGTGATATGAAACTTGTCAGAACAAATCTAGATATATCTCTGTGTTCTTGTATTATTCTATTCCCAGATTCTATCAGGAAGAGAGACAGGGAAAAAAACAATATACCATTAACAAGGAAATAAATATCTGGTACTACTCTGTGCTGCGTCTGGGTAAAACAGAGAGAATGCAGCCCAAGGGAAAGAGAGAGATTTCCACTCTTTTTTCCAAGTACCACTGCTTTCTGGAAACAATTATAGGCTTTTGGCTGCAATTTATCTCAAGATTCTAGGATATCATCTACTGTACAAGATATCCTAGGTTAAATAAAAGCTTTCAAGGCGGTAAAGGAACCATCTATTAAGTATTTACCAATTGAAAAGGCATTCCAGTTTTTAAAGTGCTCAAATGTGGTGTGAGAACAGCCATGGAGACGCCGTCTCACAGTAACTCAGCCATAAGTACTCGCCAATGGAGGGCCTTGGTGATTATAGAGGGGGCCAAAGGCCATGTCTTGTATTAAACTTGGGATGAAAACATAGAAAAGATGGGCAGCGTGTAGTTCCAGGTTTCCCAGGAAGGTGGGAAGGAGGGAAGGTCTGTGGCCTTTGATTATTAAGAGTTCGGATTCCAACTCTGTGGTGTAGCATCTCCATCTTCCCATTGATGGTTCAGGGACTTCTTCATTGATGCAAAAAGATATTTGTTAGGCACCTTCAAACTGCCTGGGCGCTCCTCTAGACAGTGGAAGCAAAACAGAGGGGAGCTTGCATTCTCCTGGGGAGGGACAGAGACAAGTCACTAAGCAGGCTGAGAGGAATCGTGACAGCTGGCGAGCGGTGTGTTGAAGGAAATGAAAGCACAGCAGTGGAGGCTGGGGGGGCGGGGCGCCTTTAAGGAGGCAGCATGTGAGCTGAAACCACAAAGAGCGGAAGAAAAATCCTTCCAGAGAGAAGAAACAAGAACAAAAGCTCCCAAAGGAGGGGCTCTCTGTGTTTGAGAAATCAAGGGGGGTGGGGAGGGTGTGAGTGTGTGTGTGTGTGAGTGTGTGTGTGTGTGTGTGTGTGTGTGTGTTGAAAGGGCTTGGCAGGTGAAATCTGTGAAGCAGGGAGGACCAGTTCACTGGGTACCTGTGTCCCGCAGTGAGGAGTGTTCTGATGTTCTCAGTGTCATGCGTGGGATGCCCTTTTGAGGCGAGGGCGATGTGATTCCAGGTTTGTCTAATTTCACTCCAGCTTTGGTTGTTTATGCAAGCGCTGTAGAGATGGCGTGATGATACCTATCTCCTGCGGGGTCATCTGGGGATTAGCTGAAGGAATGGCAAAAGTCTGGCACAGGGCATGCATGGGCCCTCAGTCATACTCCTAAGTGGCCACTAGTAGGTGTTTTATGAAACTGGATATCTGCTTCATTACAGGCAATACATGGCATTAAATCATAACGTATGAGCCAACACCCATCATTCTGTTCTCAGAGCCCACTGCCGGGCCTGACTCCTAAGAGGTTCACCCGCCAAACAGGGAAGTCAACCTGAGCAGGAGATGAGTGTGCAGAAGGCATAGTAGGGTGAATTCTCGGGATCATCCCTTCCTGAAGAAAAGGCAAAGGAAGAGAATGGGGCAAAAAAAGGTGGGCTCTGATCCAATTCAGCCCAGGCTTCAGCCAACCCAAGGAGCTCTGGAGTTGGCACCACCCTGGAAGACTGGCCTTATTTCAGGCAACAGTGCTGACACTTCAGACCAAGTCATTGGCTTCAAGCTGTTCTTGGATGCATTGATTCTTCCAGCTGAGGGCAACCCATGCAGAGGGAGTGACAGTGGAGGGCCATCAGCCCGCAAGGCTCCAGCAGCAGCAAGCCACTGTGTCCACTACAGCACATTTCTTCTCCAAACTTCTGGGTTCTAATCATCCTAACCTCTTCCCTTGGTTTCCCCACCTGGGAATAGGCACCACTTCCTGCTGTGGTCTACTGAAGTCTAAATAGGTGTCTACTCTGTGCTTTTCCCATGAGCAGAGGCAACTCCTTAAACCTAGCCCTCCAGTCTTCCTGAACAGATGCTGACTGGTAGGCTTCTTAACCCAGATGACTCTAAAATGGTCCATGAGGGCAGGCTAGTGTTGCCAGGCCCACATTTTTAACTGATTCTGTGGCCGGTGGATCATTCACAATCTAAAGAAGTCAACTTGGGAACTATCAAGATTACATCCTGCCTTCAGCTCACATGTGTTTCCAGAGTCATCTGAAAACACCAGCATCTTGCTCTGGGAATCCAAATAGACTCACTGCCTCTGAGTCAATACTGACTCATCATGACCCTGCAGGACAGGGTGAAAGGACCCCTATGAGTATCCAAGACTGTAACTGTTCACAGGAGTAGGAAAGCCTGATCTTTCTCCCAAGGAACTGCTGGTGGTTGCAAAATACCAAACTTGAGGATCGCAGCCTGACGTATAAGCAGGCTCCTTATGGAAATCAAGGATACAATCATTGGCCCTGTGGGGAAGCCCTGCAGGTGGCCTCTGCTTGAGCTCTCTGAGGCCCTTGGAACCTTGGTGAAATCCAGTTAGTGCACTTCTGATGGCTCACTGTCCTAGTTAACTGTCTCATGACCTAACAGTGTCATCCCAGTGTCAGCCACAGTATCTAACATGATGTAGAAGTGACTGGAGCTCTACAATCATTGGGCTGAAAAGTGGGTATTGAAGGGACAAGGCCATTTCCATGGTTTCCACTTCCCATTTCTTTTTTTTTTTTGAGGCATCACTGCCCTCTTGTGGGAGTAGGAGGCCCAGCCTTGCTCCTAGAGAGCTGCTGCTGGATTTGAACCACCAACCCAGTGGGCTGCAGTCCCACACACAACCACTAGGCCAACGGAGCTCAGCCCTCCACTTTCCATTCCTTTTATTTTCCTTTTATTTTCTTTTTTTGGGGGGGAGGGGGCATCACTGCCCTCTGGTGGTTGTGGGAGCTATCCAGCGCTGCTCCTGAGAGCCACCGCTGGATTTGAACCGCCAAACCCCTGGGCCACAGTCCCACACTCAACCACTTACACCACCAGGGCTCAGCACAACTTTCCATTTCGCAAACAGCACCAAACCTGGTTTTTGGTGGAGTGAATGCTATAGACCAAGAGGCCCTGGTTTCTTTGTTCTCCAGCTCAGTGCATCCTAAATGAGCAGATCTTACCAGTCAATCAGACGTCCCTTGAGACAGTGATAATGTCATCGCGTTGATCTGGGGAGCCTGTCTGAACTCTAGTTTCTGGCTCTCATCACCACCATGGTAAGAAGTAATCAGAATACAGACCTACTTCAGTCACTCAGCGCACATTTTATTAGCACAGAAAGAGCATGGTTCGCTGTATTAATCTCACAAGGGCAATTTGGAGTCCGGTGAACACCACTCATGTAGTGCGGCATGAACATGATCACAGGGAAGAAGCAAAACATCATGATCACTAAAATTCCCCACAGAGAAAAATGCCCCCCGCCCCACCAGGCACACCCCCCAAAAAAAGTATTAAAGGTTTCTACATATATACATATATATATATATATACACAGATATAGAAATATGTTGCAACAGTTCTTAACAGGAAGACTCGGTTTGTTGGGTTTTTTAAATACCCTATCAAAAACACTGAGCATCTCTCTTGGTGACCAAGCGCTGATGAGCCCCTTTCCTGATGTCTCCCTCCACCTTCTACCCATCTCAATGGGCAGACGCCCGAGGTGGAGACGCCTCTGCCTCCTCTGCAGACTTCTTGTGCTGGCTCCGCAAGGCGCCCTCGCTGCTAAGGGACGCCTCCTTCTGGAGGTGGGCTGGGCCGGACTTTCCAGCAGCTTCGATCCAGGGGTGCTGCAGAACCTGCTGGGCTGTGTAGCGCTTGTGGGGGTCTACCACCAGCAAGTGGCTCACCAGATCTTTGGCCGCTGTGGGAGGGAGAGAAGGAGCGCGAGATGAGATGGGCGCAGGCTCTTCCCCCAACGTGCAGCAGGAGCACAAACATAGCAGGCTCATCCGCGTTCCAGCGCAGGGCCAGCCTACCGGATTGTGTGCAGTGGTAGAAACCTTTCCTATCTGTGCTAGTCCTGTGTGGTTGCTGTGCCCTTGAAAGGGCGACAGAGAAACGGAGTCTGTTCCCCTTACTTCTAAATAGAACACACTGGTTGTCACTGAGTCAACTCCTGCTCCCGGTCATACAGTGTGTGCCAGGGCGGATCTGTGCTCCGTAGATTTGTCCGTCCGTAGGTCTGGATGCTCAGCAGAAGATTCCCAGGCCTTTCTCCTGCCTGGCATGCCCCTGGCTGGGATTGAACCACCAGCCTTTTGGTTAGGAGTTGGGTGTTTAACCATTTGCTCCTCCCAGGGACTCCTTCCTTTTCATGAGTCTACATGTAGATATCATGTGTGTGCTGAGCCCTGGTGGTACAGGAGTTGTGTGCGGGGCTGCGGCCCACAGGGTTGACGGTTCAAATCCAGCAGCAGCTCTCCAGGAGCAAGGCTAGGCTTCCTACTCCCACCAGGGCAGTGATGAAGGTGGGGAGGAGGTGGGTATCATGCATGTGTCTAATGGTTACTATTTTGGACAGTGCCATGCTGGGGATGTTTGTTCATTTTCCTATAAAGTCAAGACCAGTCCTTAACTTCTGTGGCACATAGGGCAAAAGAACAAATAAAGTCACATACCCTCTGTCTACTGATTTTGTAGCTTTCAATCACATGAACGAGTTGTTAAATTAAATGTATTCAATCTTTCTAAACTGGAAGATAGGTCTTCCTATTAATACAATTGCCAAGTATGTGGAAAGATATCAAGTAGCACAAATTCAAAATCAATTTGACTTTTCACCCAATTTGACTGGTTCTGGAGAGATGTGCTGACTAATGGGGCCAGGTAATACATAGTGGGGCAGGGGGGTCATGAAGAGATGTCTCTTGGACTCACTGGTTCTCACAGGCTGAGAAATTCACAAGAAAACTACCCACTTTTGCTTTACCTTTCTTGAAGGGCCCTGTGCGTGAGCATATATATAAAATCAGGGTGCTACATAAATACACATGAGGCTCTTGAGGAACTAAAGGATGAGAGACAATAAGGAAGACAGGCCAGCTACCTGCCAGGCACATGGCACATCTTCAATCTGACCCGGAAACCTCAGATTTGCCATCAGACCCAAGGAAAGGCTCCGGCCCACACCTGCTCATGAGAGCCGGCTCTCACCTTCAGAGATACTGTCCCAGTAAGGGGAGAGGAACTCAAAGTGGCCCAGCTGGATGATGCTGAAGAGCTCATCTTGGTCCCGCTCCGGGCTTCGAAAGGGGGGGAAGCCACACAGCAGGATGTAGAGGATCACGCCCGCAGCCCACATGTCCACCTCCAGCCCGTAACCTGCACAGAGACCGAGACAAAACGTTGAGAGCAGACAGACAGGGAAATGCCTGATGAAGTTTACCAGGACGTCTTTATGCTGGGTCCCCATTAAGACAACAGCAGCTCTCTGTAAGCAGGAACCTCTTCGAGGTCCATGGGTTGGCTTCCTCCCAATTGCACCTCCTCCAGGCACAATGGCAACCCTAGCAATACTCCACGTTAGGTCCACAGACCACTGTCGTTTTGTGATGCGTTTATTACTGGTCTGTGTTAAGATGAGCATGGCAATGTCAAGGACGTAGTCAGAGGAGGCTCTTGGAGAGATGTGCTATGACTGTAATCGCCGGAGGCATGATCAAGGAACTCTCACTGAACAGGGTGCAGATGTTTGGATGATAGTAGATGGCTATGGCAAGTCCCACGTGCTGTGAGCTGTGCAGTAAGACCACGTACTAGTAATCAGTGCTCACCTGAAAATGTTAAAGCCCAGCCCTTCATGAGACACAGCTGGAGAAGTTGGGTCTTCACCAGCGGTCTCTGCTTCCTACCTATTAAGTGCTGCCGCTATCATTTTAAAAAATAGCATGTCTGGTTTTGTAAAATAATCATAATGACTGGTGTTTCCCAGCTGTCCTGTCCTCCCCTCTCTCTTCCACACACATACACACACATTGACACAGAGTTATGCTTTCTTTAGTGAAATTGGGATCAGAGTACACATCCTTATATCGTCTATCTTATTCACTTAGTATTCTATCAAGGCATTTCCTGGTGAAAATTAAGTTTTAGAAATATCGTTTCTAATGACTGTCATTATTCCCTTTCAATCATGAATCCCCTCTGTTGGATTTTAAGCTGTTTCTTATTTTTTTTCAACTGTAAGCAAATCTGGGGTGCGCATTAAATACATGTGCACATCTCAGAATTCCTGACTCTGTGAGAATGCAAATGTACCAAGTCATGCAGCAAAGGTTTTGCGTACATCCTCCCCATCAGAATGCCTGCCAAGTTGTCAACAGCAGCAAGTGACTTTCCAAACAGTTTGGAAACATTTTTGTTTTGTTTTACCTTTGGGAAGGAAAATCCACTTGGTAGCTGTAGTGTGGAAGTTAGATGTTAAGAAACCAAGATTAAATTTGTCAAGACACAAATACAGCAGGAAATAATTTAGAGGTTGTGCTGCAGGTAAGCAACCTCTGGTCGGTCTTGGTGTCCTTTCCCCTACCTTCAATCGCCTTTCCTTTGGGGAGAATAGGGGGTCCTGGGGGTCTGATCATATAAGTGAGCATGCCCGGAAGAATGTGCCTGGCCTCCCCATCTTCTTCAAGTTCACCCCTTGGCCTGTCTGCCCTCTTCAGACCCCTCCTCCCGCCTTCTCTCATCCCTTAACTCCTGGTCTCCCTCAAGTGTCCTGCTACCGTAACTGAGGAGTACATAGTCTCACCACCACAGCCGCCACCTCGAGGTTGAAGAGTCTCAAAATCACACCCTCCCTCTGGGTTTGTCACCTCGCTGCCCACTGGATGACTCCAAGTGGCCCCACTGCTGTCTCTTCAAAGTCCGTGTGTTCACAGGGAATACACTTCATCTTCGGAGCCAAAGGAAGATTGCTTCTTAGGAGTCTGTGGCAGTTGAGGTTTCCCTAAGAGTTCGTGCGGACTCTTTGCTGTCTTCTTCTCTTCACCACATCACCAAGACTGTCTATGGGTCTTCCGTGTTCTCCCCACCCCATCAGCACATCCATTCCAGTAGCTATCATGAGGGCCACACCCAGTCTACACTGCAGTCTTCCCATTGGTGGTGGTGCAGTGGAGGGGTCTAACATCAACTGAATCACTTGTACTTCTCTTAATTCCTTAGAGGTTAGTCTTCTCAATGTCTCTACTTTCCAGCCTCTACCCAGATGCATATATTCCCAGGAAAGTATCCCTCCCCACACCCGACATCACCCCTCTAGCCCGTTTAGAACTCCCACATCATATCTCAAAAACTCAACTCGCTGCCGTTGTGTCCATGTGGACACCTATCAAGCCCTTCTGGGTTTCCAAGACTCTAACTGTTTACAGGAGTAGAAAGCCCAAGTCTTTCTCCCACAGAGCTGCTCAGTGGTTTCGAACTGCCAACCATGTGGATCGCGGTCCCTACACAACCAGGACCCTGTAGGTCCTGATTGTTCCCAGGGTATCACAGTAGCCAAACAGTCATTCATTTATTTAGAGCTTTACAAAAATAATAGTACTTTTTATGTATGTCTCTATTGAATATGTCACTAAAAGAGTTCACTGGGATCCTCACCCAACATACAAATAAATAATCACGTTTAATAATTTTTAGTGCAAGGCTGGTAGAAGAATTTGTACACCCCTCCTTTTCCACTGAAGGTGCCCAGAGGTTGGCAGCACAAATGACTACCTTTGCTCGAGATCTCCATCCAGTTCTCCACTGTCCTGCATTTTACTCTCTTGCCAACACCACACACACACACACACACACACACACACAAAACACCTCTTTTCTAAGATAACCAGCCCTGATGAAGAAAAATTGAGTTCTCCACTTTGGGCCAAGGAACCTGCTTCAGTAATTCACTCCAACTC
>PVJH01029712.1:0-25689 GCA_004026705.1 Nesogale talazaci | reverse complement strand
GCAATGTTTGCATCCCGGACAGACAACATGAACAGGGACACTAGAATTTTGAAGGTAGCTATGCTGCAAAATAGTTTAAAATTAGATGATTGTACAGTATCCATTTATGCCTGGAATTCCAGTCCGAGACCAAGCTTGTGGCCTCCGGCGTTGACGTTCTTGCCGTCCAGCAGAGCGGACAGCGTCAGCTTGATGCCTGGCTTTAGGGTCTGAGTGTAGCCTAAACCGATCAGGCTGGAGTTGTTCACCTTTGCCGAGAAGCAGGCGTCGGGGTCGATCTGATACTTGGCTGCGATTCCGAAGCGGGTGTTGCTATTCCCGGCCGTCCAGGCGAGATTGACAGCGGTCTCCAACTTCTTGTTGACCTTCTGGTAAACGGAGCCGCCAAACTCCGTCCCATCGTCCACATTAGTGTGCAGCTGGAACTCGTCCGTCTTGTAGCCAACAGCAAAGTTGCTCTGTGTCACGCGGGACTTGGCAGTCTCGAAGTTCATCTGGTAGCCGGCCAGCCAGCCCTCGTAGCCCAGCACCAGAGCCCCGCGGATGGCAGGCCCGGCGATGTCGAAGTCCACGTCGCAGCCCAGGTTGATGTGCTCCCGCTTGTAGCCCGTCTTGATTTTGGCGTTCTTTTTCCCAGTGTTCGGGGAGAAGGACGAGTCAAAGGTCAGCTTCAGCCCTCGGGTCAGCTGATCTTCCACGGTGATCTCAGTGCCGAGCGTGTTGTCCGTGTTCCACTTCTCGGTGAAGGTCAGCCCGTACTCGGTCCACCGGTACTCGGTTTCCAGAATGCCCGTGACTTTGTTGGTCTCGGTGTTGGCGGAGCCAGAGCTGGTAAATTCCAGTTCCTTCTCAGATTTTGTTTTCAAATCCAGTTTTATGAGGCCAAATCCATAGCCCTTGGTGAAGACGTCCCAAGGTCAATGTACGTGGGAGGCACAGCCATCTTCTGCTCGGAGGCGGTAGCAGCGGGCTCAGCGGTGGCGACGGCGTGGGCT
The DNA here is from genome assembly GCA_004026705.1 of Nesogale talazaci. Classification (NCBI taxonomy): domain Eukaryota; kingdom Metazoa; phylum Chordata; class Mammalia; order Afrosoricida; family Tenrecidae; genus Nesogale; species Nesogale talazaci. Next base: position 24,694 of record PVJH01029712.1, on the reverse strand, counting down.
GCGGCGCGGAGGAACCGGCGAGCGGCAGGCGGGGCGGCGCGGACGACGACGATGGCGCCGGGCGATAAGGTGTTTTAATTAATTAATTAAAATTCTGCATAATGAAGAGGTTTTCCTAGCTCCTATTAATATCTAAACAATTTCCATTGGGTTTATTATTCTTATTTAGCATAGTTGATTCCGCATGTATATTGTTGGTAGATACCTTTGAGTTGCCTCTGATTCTTTCTCATTGTCTCTCTACTTATCATGATGTTCCTTTCCAGGGACATCATGTAATATGGTGAAAGTACATGAGATGAAGCCTCACCTTCCTTTTTTCTAGGGAACTTTCTGGCTTTCTGTCTTCCCAGAATATTTGTCCTTTTGACATTCAATGATCCCTTCAATAGTCTTCTCACCAGTACAATAATTTAAACACAGCAATTCTTCTTTAGTTTTCTTATTCAATGTCCAATTTTCATATTGACATTAGGTGACTGAAAAAACTATGGTTTTACTCAGGCACACTTTAGTCCTCTGAGTGACATCCTTGTTTTAAAAAAGTTAAAGAAACCTTGTGTAAAAATTTACTCTAAGCAACATACCATTTAAATATATTATAGTAATGGATCCCTGGTGGTACAGTTGAGATAAAGGTGGGTATTTCTATTCCCATAAAAAGTGACAGTCTTGGATACTTATAGAAATTCTAATCTGTCCTGGAGGATTGGAATACATCTTATAAAGTGGTACAGTCTTGAAAACACACAGGGACAGTTCTACACTGTCCTGTGTCAGCACAAGTTCAATGTGCCAGGACCAGTTCAATGACTATGATGTTGGTTTTCATTGTTGCTTTTTGCACCCCAGTGGGTTGAACATTGAGCTGTTAATCACAGGATAAGCAGTTCAGTACCCCCACAGGCTCTGAGGAAGAAAGAAGGATGTTTGGTCTTGTGAAGTTTTATAGCCTAAGAAGCAAAAGGAATTATTTGCACATTGACCTACATGGACACTATGAATCAAAATTGGCTAGATAGTAATGAATATTTTGTTTGTTTTCATATTGTAACATGCTAGGCATACTTAGTGTGGAATAATTTCAGGATTGATAGAAAAAGCTATTTTTTCCCTAATGGCTTCTGTTACAAATAAAAAAAAATTCTTGCTTATTTAACATAGTCTATGGGTATATAAATCTAAAATGTACACATTTAAGAGAATATTTTAGATTTCATTGTGATTTCAAATTCTTTCAAATTTTAGCTTGCCGGTCATATTTTAAAAGCAAAAGTAAAACTGTGCATGATCTCTCCAGGCCCCTATTTATTTATTTCTTGCTAAAAGGATCTTTTATTTTTTAACCTTGATTTAAAATTGAATTCATTTTATTACTTCCCTTGATCTTATTAGTAAAAGATAATTAAAATCATTGAATTCTTAATTCATAAAGTTAGGTAGAACTTAGAGATTTTCAACAGAATTTATTTGACCTGTCCAATTTCCATCATTCTAGGCTTCCTTGTAATTTTCTTGTGATGGATATTTCTCACTTTAGTTTCAGCTATCTTTGAAAATACCCAGTTTGTATGTAGGCTTCTGTATTAGAACTTAAGTTCTGATCAATAAAAATTCCAAAAGCTATGACGTATCATACTCATTCACAGCAAATTGACATAGGGATTCCAAGACTAAATATTTATGGGAGCAAGCCGCCTAGTCTTTCTCCTACAGAGAACTGGTGGTTAGCAGTCCAAAGCTGACCTGCGAGTGCTTCCCAAGTTTAGGCTGGGAACCCTAGTTGTACTTTTGACACTCCACAGAGATTCATACTTCCCTGTGTTCTTTCTGACCAACAATGAGCTAGCTATATGAAAACTTTGCCATTAGGCAGACTGTGTTTGAAAGTGGATAACTATCACACCCCTCCCTAGCTAGGCCAAGGAGAAGTAGCCATGCATAGTGAGTTGCCTAGGTATGCTCTTGATAGTAATTGTGGTACTATGATCACACAGACATAAAGTATAAGAATGACTGAATTCCTTGGTCAAATGACCCCAAACCAATCTTACAATTTAAAAAAATATGTAAGAGCGCAGTATCTCAATCAACGTCTCTTCCCACCTGCAACAGCAATGAACTAATCTGCAACCAATCAGACTTTTGTGACATTTTCCTTGTTCACTATTCTCTACTTAAGTGACTGCCTGATTAAGAATTCTGATGTCCTTTGTGGCTTCCTGCTGATGGGCTTTGTCTTGTCTTTTTTCTGTGTGACACTTGATGATGCCTTTATAAATTATACTTGAATTAAGATCTCTATTTATTCCTGTAGACAGAGCTCTTTTTGTGTTATGGGTTTTGCACTGGGCTACTAAAAGGAAAGTCAACAGGTTGAAATCAACAACCCGCTTTGCTGGAGAAAGAGAAGATTTGACAGTACTAAAAACGTATAGTCTGAGAATCCCGCAAAGGCAGTTCTACTCTGCCCCAAAGCGTTGTGTGGTAATGACATAATCTGGTGTCAATCTGACGATTCGGAGTGTAGTGGTGGAGCCTAGCCTGTCAATCAGGATATAGACAATGAAGCTTCTCTGTGGGTGTGGCCTTCTGCTGAGGATTATGGAAACTCCTGTATTTCCTCTTCAGAAGTGGAAGACACACTGTCTCTCTAGGCTCACTCACTCCCTTGGAGATGCTTTAGTGACAAGACTCAAGACTTACTCCCTGAGTGATGCTCTATTGACAAGACACATGGCCCTAAACTCAATAGGCCCTGTGTCCTGGTAACTGGCGGAGCCATATGGTGATCCCTGGGAGCACTGAGATGCTTTTGCTGCCACTGGATCCATAAGACTTGCACTCACCGGCCTGTGATCATCCTGCATTTGGTATTGTTATATGTGCTTAGTGTATCTGAAGAATTAATGATTGATATTGGACATATGAGCTAATATTGGAATCACAGACTTGATCTGTACTGGAATGTTTTCCTAATATTCAACTACCTTTGTATATAAAGCTATTTATCATAAGTATGAGAGTGTCTATGAATTCATTTCTCTAGTCTATCCAGACTAACCCAGATTGCTATTAGTTAGAGTTGACTTGATGACCATGAATGTGTTTTTCAGTTAGTTTTCTTACGTAAGATGTGTATTTACATGATCTCTTGATGGACAGCTATTAGACATAATAAAGGTGCTAGTTTCTTTTCTTTTTCTACATGCTGAGCTGTAAAAACTACCCCCCCAAAAAAAACTACCCCCCAAGCATATTTTGATACTTTTATTGTAATATACTTTGGAATATTACGATTATTTTTCTCTTTGTTTTTATGCCCTCTGCCTCTATACTTAAAGCCCAACCACATTTTTTTTTTAACTTTCGTTAGTTGGAATACCTCAGAAGGTAGTCAGTTTAGATTTATTTAAAAACTTGTGTCAAGAGGGGAATAGTTGAGGTGAGCCCCGGTGGCATAGTGGTTGTGCGCGGGACTGCGACCCACTGGGATGGAGGTTCAAATCTAGCAGCAAGGCTTGGCCTCCTACTCCCAGTGATCTCCCCCCCCCCAAAAAAAGAAGGGAATAGTCAACAAAAAACAAAATATTTTCTTCTTATGATTCACCGTCATAAAGCCTGATACACAATCACTCATTTTTCCCCAGTGATTTTATGCGTGTTTTGAATGGTCACCTTAGCATGTGTATTTATGTTTTCTTTTTTTAATAGAGATTTTAATGGGGGCTCTTACAACATTTAATACATCATTTGTATTGAGCACATTTGTATACATGCTGCCACATTCATCTACACTATCTATTTGAACCCCTCCAGCTTAAGTTCCTCTTCCCATATTTCCTCTACTTTATTTTTTTAATTCCAACTCCCCATATTTCCCCTTCCCTCTTCCCCTCCCAGATAAATTTCCAATAATTTAAAAACTGCTGTCTGCTATTCCGTCTTCATAACTTACACTTTCTAATGTGTCACTTCACTCACCACCACCACCGCTGTTGTCCACACCCCAGAGAGGAGGTCACATGTAGATCAGAGAAATCTGTTCCCCCTTTCTACTTCACCATCCCTCCACCCTCCCAGTGTCACCACTCCCCACTAGTCTCAAGGGATTTTCTATCCTAAATTTCCACATTTTCGACTCTAATGTGCATCCCCTGGTCTAGCCAAATCTGTCTGGCAGAATTGGGATAATGATAGTTGGTGAGAGGAAGCATTTGAGAACATTTCATTGCTACTACACTGCACCTAAACTGGCTCATCTCCTCGCTACAAACCCTCTGTAAGAGGATGTCTCTTCACTTATTGATGGACTTTGGGTCCCCAATCTGAACTTCCTCTCATTTATAATGATATATTTTTTAGGTCTTTGATGCTTGATACCAGATCCCTTTGACACCTCGTGGTGATACAGGCTGTTATACTTCTCCCATGTGGGCTTGCTTCTTAGCTAGATGGCCACTTGTTCACATACAAGTCTTGAGAACCACAGACAAACAGCTTTTGATAGCCGGGTACCATCAATTTTCTTCACCACATTTGCTTATGCACATATTTGCGGTCAGAAAGTGAGTATATAATGTTATTATTATTAGTTCTTGAAACCTGATAATTGATCCCTTTGGTATCTCTTGGTCCCATAAGCTGGTGTGCTTCTTCCATATGGGCATTATTGCTTTTGAGCTGGATGGCTGCTTGTTTACTTTCAAGACTTTAAGACCCCAGACACTACATCTTTTGATAGCCATCGACTACTTTGGGCACCATCAGCTTTCTTCACCACATTTGCTTATGCACATCTTTATTTTCTGTGATCTTGTTAGGAAGCTGCCCATCATGGAATACCAATTTAATAGAACAAAATATTCTTGACCTGAGGAAGTATGTGATGGAGGTCCAATGCCCATCTGCTGCCCCAATTCTAAACCTATAAGTATATGCATATTGATCTCTTTCCCCTTCATCATATGAATATATGTATCTATGTATATGCCTCTATTTAACCTCCATAAATGTCCCTTAATCCCCAGTTCTTTTCTCTATTTCCCTATACCACCTCCCATCCCACCATCAGGTTCAACCTCCATTTGGGCTTCAAAATTGTCTCTCTATTACATTAGTTTTAATCAATCCCTATTGGACCTTCCACACCCATGCTGCCACCGATCCTGAACCACATGCTACTCCTTCTATCCCTGGATTAGTCAACACCCACTCCCTACAACCACCCTGGTACATCAGTCTTGCCATCCCCACCCACAGAACACCCATCCAGCCCACCCCATCCAGATAGACCTGTAGAGAAAATAACATGCTCCAAAAAAGGGCATCTCATAAACCCATGAGCAAGCAAAGGAAACTATGAAAACATCAACAAAAAAATCCCAATATCCAACATGTAGATGTACATGCAAAAATATAATAGCAATATAAAGACCTATAAAAATAGTTTAAGTTCTGTTCGTTGACCTCCAGGAATGTCTCCTGGTTGAGTGGAATGGGGTGTCACAAAGTATATCTTTGGTGCTCGATTTGGAGCTCCATGTTCTTTCACACACCCTTAGTATTTTGTTGTGGTTGGTTCAGACAGGGTATAATCTTGATCCTGTTTCTCCATTGCTGACCCAAAATGTCTCGAGTCAGTGAGGGTAGCTGTATTTCAAATTGGGGCCATCCCTATGGTCTTCTCTTTGTATCGGCAGGTCTTAGAGGGAATATCATCCTGAAGGCTCAGTGGGCCAGGATATACTTCATTGTGTCTTCCTCCCCCTTCATTTTTCTCATGTACTCTGGTCAGGTATATCTCTCTCCCCAAGCTGCAGCTTAGGTGCTGACCTCCAAGGCAAATACCCCTGGGGAAGAGGCAGGTGCCCCGGGAGTCGGAAATTAGGGTTGTGCTCTCAGACCTCTCCACTGGTTCTTGGCTCCATTGCTTCATGCTATATTCACTTCCAAAAACACCTTATTTAAGTTTGGTTCCTGTTTTCCTGTGCAGATATAAAAAATACACTCCCTTTGGGTGGGTTAGTACCTCATTCCCTCTCTACTTAACAGCATCTCACCTCCCACATTTCGGAGTTCTACCCTAGTCAGCTATTCTATGTAGCCCTGGATTTGGTTTGGTCTCAGATGTGCTACCTGGGCCTTCTCCCAGGATTTTCTGTATACTGTAGATTTTTCCCGATACCACTTTTGCACTTTTTTAAAAATTATTTTTAAGCTTACCTCAGCAGACTCATAGTGTCCTTTTGCACTTGGCTAGCTTCACTTAGCATAATTTCCCACAGTCCTTCCAATGCGGAGATGTGTTTCACATGTTCATCACTACTCTTCAGCAATGCATAGTACTCCATTGTATGTCTGTACCACAGCTTGTTAATCCACTCATCAGTTGATGGAAATTTGGACTGCTTCCAAATTCTTACGATTATAATCTGTGCTGCGATGAACATTGGGGCCCATATGTCTGGTTGTGGATTCTTACTTGCCTCTTCTGGGTATATGCCCAGTAGGGGGATTGTTGGGTCATATGGTAGCTCAATTGCCATGTTTTAGATATCTCCAAATTAATTTCTATAGTGACTGTACATATCGGCAGGTCCACCAGTAGAGGATGAGTCCCTATCTCCCCACTGCCTCTCTAACACTTGTTGCTTTCTAATTTTTGAATTGGGCTATTCGTGAGGGTGCTAGTGATATCTCATTATTGTCTTGATTTACATTTCTCTTATAGCTAATGATCGGGAACATTTTCTCATATATTTATTGGCCATTCTGATTTCTGCCTCTGTGAAACTTCTGTTGAGTTCCTTTGCCCACCTCCTTCGTGGGCAGTTAGTTTTACACTTCTTGGAAGCTATCAGGGTATTATAGATTTTGGTTATAAGGCCTTTATCTAATTTGTCACTACTAAAGATGTTTTCCCAGTCTGTCTGCTCTCTTATTACTCTCTTGGTGAAATATTTTGATGTACATAGGTGTTTTATCCTCAGTATATCCCACTCGTCTATTTGTGTTTCCTCTGTGTTTGTGTTCTTCCCTATTTCTGGTAGCCTATTTAATCCCTGTGCCAATTTACTCAGATTGGTCCCTCTTCCCTTATTAATGACCCTAATAGTTTTGGGTTTTACTTTGAGATCTGTGATCCACCTTAATTTTATTCTAGTGCATGGAGTGAGGTAAGGGTCTTGCTTCATTTTTCTACAGATAGATATCCATTTTTTCCAACACCACTTGTTGAAAAGGGCATCCGTTTCCCATTTGATATTTTTGGGAACCTTATCAAAAATCAGTTGGCTGTAGGATGATGTTTTATTTCTGAACTTTCAGTTCTTTTTCATTGGACTGAGTATAGATATTTTCTTATTTAATTTTTTAAAGTTTCAATTATATCACTGATTTCTAATTAAAAAACTTGATTTTGCAGTTGATTTTTCTGAGCCCATAAGAATATAAAGTTCCTATCCCTAAAATAATATTAGGAAGAAGTATAAAGCTAGTTTCCTTTAGCCTGTCAGATTATTCTACCTTTGAGACATCATTAGGAAGACTGAGAGTTCAACTGATAAAGGAACATTTAATATTTAGCTCATTAATAAGGGACTTTCAGGTGAGCATGCTCTGATTCTTTCTGCAAAGGAAGTACTAGAAACCTATTAAATTTCCTCTTCGCTTTAAAATTATGAATCGGGTAAAATTTTACAAAGCCATTAACTTTCTATTCAACAATTAAGACCTTTTATTTCCTACCATACATAGCAATAGCTATGAAGCCCCTGTCCAGGTCCTTTTCAGCATTTACCTTTTTCTTTGCCCTTTCTCTCCTATTCCTGCCAGGCTACTGAGCGTGATCTCGGGACAAATGCTGTCCTTTGGACCTCATAGGGTTGATTGTTCTAAGGGGTGAGTTCCTTCCTGGGCTACTTCTCACCTTAGCGGCCTGCCTATTGTTGACAGAACATGGAGCTTTGGGGTGAGTTCAGTTAAATTTCTTCTTGAAGAGAATAACTAAATATACTAACTTTCATCATACCTACTGTGAAACATTGTGCAGAATTTAGAAAGAATAGCACAGGCGAGCGTGTGCCAGCATGTTTTCAAGAAATCTTATTGAAAAATAAGAATTGTAAAAATATACATAGCATATGATATGCCTTATGGTATATATAACATTAGAAAAGTAAGAAAAGTTATCTGTGGATTTTCATTTGCAGGTGGATACTCCCAAGGATAGAATACTTGAAGAAAATTAAGTAAACTCACACGAAGTGTGTCATGGTGTGGGGGTTAAGGGTTAGGCTGCGATCCTAATCATCAAAATTTTGAAACCACCAGCAGCTCAGCTTCCGCAGGACAAAGATGAACGTTTCTACTCCCATCAACAGTTACAGTCTCAGAAACCCACAGCGTGTCACTGGTGATCATTACTGACAGGGAGTTTGGTTTGGTTTTAACGTGGAGGCAGAGGAGTAACTGAAGAGCTAAGATGGCAAAAAAGAGATATTTTATTTTTTACATGTAATATTTTATCTGTAAATGAATGATGTATCAATGTCCTGCTTGTTAAACAATCAATTCAGAAATAAAAGAATCTGTAAAAATTGCCAGGTCTTCACTTTTTCTTTTCTGTATTTTTCCAAAGGAGAGAGACTAAACCAAAATGGTAATGTGTCAGGCAGGGTTCTCTTAGAGAAATAAAACCAGCACACTCGTAATTCTTTTTCTATATTTATATAGAGGTAAAAGTATATAAGAAAGAAAAAGTGATCTATCTATAAGGCAGTATAGACTGCTCAGTGCAACTCACTTGTGGGAGGCAACTAGAAGACTGGCAGCCCTTCAATTCTTGAGGGTCGCGGAGTAGTCCTCTGTAGAGCAATCCAGGCTATCTGGTCACAGGCAGTAAACGGCAGAGCAGGTCGCCAACAGTCAGCCAGATGACAGAGTCCAACACTCCCCAGCTCAAGAGATGTATATCTCAGGAGCGTGGCGAAGTAGGGATTGAAGGAACCTCAACTCACAGCTCCACAGTCCACGATTAGGTGTCCCACGGGTAGTGTTGCTTGGAGGTTGAGGCACAGGACGAACAAGGCAGCTCTCTGGTCCAAAGATACAGACGCAAGAGAGAGGGCGGAACATGCTGAGCCCTTCCTATCTCTGCCCTTTAATTCATCCCGTGTGTTCATTGGCCATGCTGTCACAACATACCCACCAATCTTCTGTGGCCATGTTGGCATAACAAACCTACCCATCACAATCCACCCCTTGCCAACATGGCACCTGTACACAATTATTTTTACCCATATAGAGTTTCCAGACATCAATGAAATCAAACTTATACTTAGCATCAAACATCTATCATAGATAATATACTGAAGGAGGAGTATATAGTAACCATACAACCAATCATTCTTATTTAAATTATTCTTTTTTATTTTTACCATCATCTAATTTGGCTAAGTGGTTATCAGGTAATTTATTATACAGTCATATTAATAGAGGCATGCATGGCATGCTTTGGGCGTGTTGTCAGGAGAGACCAGTCCCTGGAAAAGGAGATGGAGCTTGGTAGAGGGGCATCCAAAAGGAACAGTCCTTGTTCTGAGCCCATTAACTGCAACTATGGGCTCAAAATGATGGACAGTTGTGAGGTCAGCACAGGACAGGGCAGTGTTTCTTTTGGTCGTACACTGGGTTGTTATGACAACACCTAGCAACAATGTTCATATGTGTCTCTGTATAGACTAAGAAGAGCTGGTGGCAGAGGGGATACATATTGGACTGCTATCTACAAGGTCAGAAGCTTGAAACACTAGCAGTTCCCATGGCAAAGATGAGGCTTTGTATTCCTGGAAAACGTTACTCTGTCAGAGCCCGGTAGAGGCAGCTCTTCTGTGTCGGGTAGGTTCTCAATGAGTCACAATGACTTCCTGGCAGTGAGTTTGGTTTGTATGAGTTTCTGTATAAGCTAAAGAAACTAGAACTATGGTTAATTAAACATATTTATTCATGTGATTTTTGGAGATTAAGACAAATTTAAGGATGCTTAGCAATAGAAAAGTATAATATTACCTTGAAACTGAGTAGTAAACAAACATTAACAGCATTCCAAATAATAGAAGATTCTGACTCCTTGTTCTGAGGGACCCATGCACTAATAGTCTGAGTCATATCATGAATCCTCTGTCAAATGACAGAAGAGCTTCCATAGGTGAAAAAATCAGAAATGTTCTTTAGCTAAAGGATATGAAATGAAAACAGAATTTTTGGTAAGGTGGCATATTTTATGTTCAAACAAAACGCCATGCTGGCTTCCTTGGAGTTGATTCTGACTCGTGATGATCCATATGTTTCACAGTAGTAGACACGCACTGCAGAGATTTCTTAAAGACTGTGGTCTTATGGAAATAGACTATTAGAACTTTCTTTGAAAACAGCCTTGGGGAGATTCACACCTCCAACCTTTGGTCAGTAGCCTAGCACTGAACGATTTGCACCACCCTGGGACATCTCTGTCCAGAGAATGCTAAAAGAGACATTCTCAGATGTTGTGGGTACTTGGATTTGATTTCCTTCATCTGCAGTTGGTTGAAAAAGTAAAGAAATAGATTGGGGAGAATTTAGATGGAAGAAAATGAAGTTATTGGGGCTGAGTCTGTTGGTGTAGGTGGTTGAGTGCGGGACTGTGGCCTGCGGGCTTGGCAGTTCGAATCCAGTGGCAGCTCTCAAGAGCAGCGCTGGGTAGCTCCCACGAGCACCAGAGGGCAGTGATGCCCCCAAAAAATTTTTTAAAAAAGAAAATGAAGTTAGCCATAGAAGTACTATGTTGATAAGATAACTACTCTAATAGACTGTTATGCTTTTTCTTGTATATTTTAGAAAGCATCTGAGATGCATACATGTGTAATTAAGTAGAATTCATACAATAAGTTATCATTTGGAAAGTCATACTATTTAGCCTCTTATCTATTGAATTAAAAGAAAAAACATTTTGTCAATTTGTAGCAAGACCTAAAGAAACTGGTCACCTCCTCTTACTAAAAATAGTTTTGACATTTCCAACTAACTCCTATCTTTTCATATTAATAAAATTCAAAATTTGGGAGAAATATTAGAAACTAGAAGCAAAAGAACATACTGGTAAGCAGCCTTAAATTTACTTATTAAAAATGTAGCAAAAAAAATCCTTCAAATCTACCTGTGATTTAATAGCAAATGAAAATACTTGCTTGTAGTTGCTGTCAATTCCAACTCACGTTGACCCCATGTGTTAGAGATGACTCTGAATTTAAAAATGAGTCTTTCTTTTTAATTTTGGGCATCACTGCCCTCTGGTGGTGGGAGTAGGATGCCCAGCCTTGCTCCTGAAGAGTTGCTGCTGGATTTGAACCTTGAACCCAGTGGACCGCAGTCCTGCGCACAACCACTACGCCACCGGGGCTCAGCTCAAAAATGAGTCTTTTAAAAAGATCATGACAACAACCCTACCACAATCTAGGTAAAGTCTTGAACTGCATTCAGACTAGGTTAGTACTCTTCTGGGGTTAATGAAAATTTTTAGAGACCATTAAGCAACTGATAAAAGTGAATCTTCAATTCCAAGAAGTTTTTAATGAAGTCAAAAGCCCACACTAATGTTGCTGCTACCTGCTGCAGAGGCTTCTCTTCTCCGTCCTGCGGTGATCTTACGGATGGTTCTGTTTCCACCATTTTCATCATTATTGGTAAGAGGCTGTTGTTTCCTTGACTTTATTGGCTATAGAAAACATAAATCATTTTTTAAAAGTTGGACTTCATTTCTTCTAGTATAACTTGATAAAATTGGCAGTTTCTAGTATGACCTGTGAACTTCTCTAACACTAGCTTTACTTGTGAATTTTAATATCCAAATGTTATCCACAATGTGCGTGTGTGTGTTTATGTGTATGCATGTGTATGACTGAGGGAGATGAAATGGATCAGATATTCTTTATTTCAGAAGGGAAAATTTTAATGGTTATTCAAATGCTGTAGCTTCTCTGACTGAGAAGACAGGTGGACGACAAAGCACACTTAAAATGAGAGCAGCCAGAGAAGAGGGTCTATTTTCAGAAATGGAAAACCCTTTACTGCTAACATGTCCAATAGCTATCGTCCTTCTCAAGCTTATAGGATTCATGTAAATAAATGCTAAAAATTATCTAAGTAGAATGATAGCAGGCCATGGACCAGATGAAGAATGATAGCAGGCCATGGACTAGATGAAGTCATAAATATGCCCTCAAAGGACTATTTGGGGGAAAAAATTACAATTGTATTGATCAGCACAGATTGGGACAGTATGTCTCCAATTTCTCAAACCTCGCTCATAGTGGACTGATTGAAATCAAGAACTGTAAAATCTGGTGATATAGCACATATTCCTATATAAAGCTGGAAAATGCAATTTGAAATTTCTCATGCCAAACATATCATAAATACTTTCACATACAATGTTTTAAACTATCAGAAAATGAGAGAATATTTTTTATCTGTCATGATAGTAAATGAAGGGCTGCCATTTCCTTAGTTAAAAAACAAACAAAACTAGGGTAGTAGGGTAGTAGGGAAGGACATACCTGTTAAATATATCATTCCAGCAAGTTCTTTTTTCTGACATCTTTTTATAATAATTTATAGTTTTTGGAAAACTTAACTTCATTAATTTATAGCTATGTATATGTATGAGTGCATTTTTCTCCTTTCTAAATGACCACATAATTAGTAAGTTTTGTTGCCAAAAACCTATAACAGAAATGAAACATTAAAAGATGGATATAAATGAAAGTGCTTTTATCATGTGTGTGTATGTGTGTTGGAGCAGGGGAGAAAGGTGGAGACGGGGAGAGATGAGGCAAATTGCATTCCATTTGTGGTCTGAGAACTTCTTTGATCCAGTGAATTGTCTTTTTTGAGTACTTCACGGGCCCCAGAATCTCCTATGTGGTTGTCACAGTGCAGTTTTTGTAGTTTTGTTGTCAAATATTATCAAACTGCAGTTTTACTTAACAATTTCAAGTAGGATTACACCTTGAAACATAACAAAAATGTGACCCACTTGCTGAGGCAAGGATTTAATTCATTCAATTAATGAAGCTTTAACTTCATTTGTAGTCTCTCTTTTTTCTTCCATTAAAAAAAAAGCAAATGCAAAAACATATTTAACAACTCAAACACTGCTCAGTACCTCAGATGTGGCAATGGCCCTTTGCAGATCTTATTTTTACTTTGTCATAAATTTGTTTCAAGTGTGGGTCTGAGAATGATTATATTTTCTTTATATAAAAAGCCAACTAGTCATCATAGACTATGTAAGAAAGAATATGTTTGCAATATCATGCTTGAATAATCATCTAGTTGTACAATAGATTTGTTTAGGAATAGCACAATCATCCCTCTTCCCTTCAAAATTGACTTAAATTGGGCAACAATCTTGCATTTGTTTTCTATAATGGCCCAAATTTGCATCAACTAACAAATGGACAGACTTTGTTAAAATATTTTAAACATCTACCATTCTATATAATACTATTATAAGTTAACTGTATATTTACCATGAGTTACAGACTGTACTAATCAATAGTTCATGCACAGCCTTTGTGGCTATTAAATTCATTGCTATTAAACAATGCCATTGCAGAACAATGCTAGAATCATTCACGTGTCTATGCCAAACTATTTGATAGACAATTATTTGTTCTACCAATTGGGTACTGTATTAGACTAGATTGACTAGAGAAGCAAATTTAGGGAAGAGTGACTCTGTACTAAGAAATCATCCCAGCCCAATTCAGCTCAAGTCTGCAAGGCTGATGTGAGCTCATAATTACAAAACTAGCTCATAAATATCTCTTAACACTCACACAGCCACATCTAGGGAAACAGAATGCAGAAAGATCATGGGCTGATGGGTGAAAGATCTGGTGATTTAATAGTGCTGGAATTATCACAGGGCTCTTTAAGGTCTCTGGAAGGTCTATAGTATATCTCTGAGTGAAATGACAGAAGGCAGGTGAAGCAGAGGGAGAGGGAGAGGGAGAGAGAGAGAGAGAGAGGGAAAGAGAGAGAGAGAGCTCTTGCAAGTCTCAGCATGTCTCCAGTTGTGGCTGGTGCACAGGAAGACAAAGATAGAGTGAGAGAGGAAATTTCCAGAATCCTCAGGAGATGGCCATGACCCCAAGGAGGCATCATCAGGCTGTCCCTGGATTGATAGGCTAGACTCCGACCCCTCACTCTTGATAACCCTTAAGTTGACATAAGGTGTTGAAACTACCACAGATACTTACGTGTCAGGAAACCAGTCCCTAACATGTCACCATGGGTCCCGTAGGCACAAAATTGTACAGTGATAATAAGTAAAGATTGTAGCAAAGTCTTAGAAAATATGAGAGAGAGAAATAATGGAATCATAAGACACATGTTTTGGTATCATGCTCATCTCCCAGATGGCCATGATCTCGACAGCCAGGTCCACATGCAGCACAGCACGGGCAGGAAGCTGGTTGCTGGAGAGATTCAGAGAGAGCGCCATGGAGAACTGCAGAGCACAAGAGAAAGAAAGTTTATTGCTAACCGAGGTTTATATTTACTTCAGGGGCGTGATTACAGGTCAGAGGAAGGGGCTAAATAATAAGCATACACTTGTCAGGAAGGGGATGTACAATAGGCATCAGTGTCACAGGAAGGGGACAAGTTAGGGAAGTACCTCTGACAAGAGAGGGGAAGGACTAGGGGTTTACATGTGATGAGAAAGGTGGATCCCAGATTCATGCTGGCAGTCTGACCTTGATCATCCTTGGGTGTGCTTCACCTACTTGAGATCTTACAAGGAATTAGTCTACTACTATCTATCTCAGAAAGGAGTGGGTCCTATTGAGGGCGGGAAAGAATATGCAGTTTGATTGCTCTAGATGGCTGATAACCCTTAGGAAGAATAACCTCTGATTTACTTCTGCTGACCTCCAAGTGTTTAGCCATTTGCCAGAAGTAGCAAGCAGCTAAGTTTGGCATATATTTGGGGAAGACAACTTTGGAGAAATCGTTCTGCTTTCCACACTTACTCCTGGAAGCAAGTAATACATTTGTGCAACAATGCTTTGATAAGAAATTCAAAGAAATTTAAGCTGGATCCAGAGTTGGATGGATTTTGTCTGAAAGCAGAGAATACCAGGAAGATGTTTACCTATGGTCTATTGACAATATAAATGCATGCAATTGTGTGTATCATAACTATGGGAGACATTTGAAAGATTGAGAATTTCAGAACACTTGACTAGAATTCATCTAGAAACTGTCCAATGACCAAGAGGGGATCATTCAAACAGAGCATGAGAGTTTTCAATGTCTTAAGATCAAGAAAGACGTGTGCTAGGTTTGCATTCTTTCATGAAGCTTCTATAACCTGAATGCTGCACAAATAATTTGAAGATCTGAACTCTATCAGGAGCCCTCAACATCAGGATTGAAGGAAGACCCCTTAATCACCTGAGACACCAGTTTCCTGAAACAAAGGACTGGAAGTACTTATAGATTAACATTGATGAGTAAGGCCTTCAGTCTGGATTCTATCTTAATATAAAATAAACAAATTTCTTTTTTATACAAATATTCTTATAATTTGTCAGAAGCCACATAGTAATAGATGGATAAAATAATGAAGTTGTCAAGGATTTTTTTACTTGTGTCCACAATCAGTGCCCAAGGAAACAGTAGTCAATAAACACACAATGTATTGTATCAGACAAACATTCAACAGGATGAGTCTTTAAAATATTAAAATAGCAATATTGTCACTTTGAAGAATATGAGGTACTAGTAAGGTACCCAGGCCCCAGTCCATGATTTTTTCAATCTTATCATACACATGTTAGAACTGGAAAAATAAGAAAGACTGAAGAATTGATAGCTTTCAATTATGTATTGGCAAAGACTTTTAAATATAAAATACATGATGCTGTCTTGGAAAAAGTACAGTCAGGATGTTCCTTAGAAGAGGGGATGGTGTGACTTTAAATTTTCAGGGGAGCCAGTCCCTAACATATCCTCACTGATCTGGTAGGCGTATTTGTACAGCAATAATAAGTAAAGGTTATAGTAAAGTCATAGAAAATATGAGAGATAGAAATAATAAAGTCAGACACATTTTATGGTAGCATGTTCACCTCAGTCCCTGTTGGTGGTCCATGTGGATAGAAAGAGGGATGTTTATTGCTAACCAAGGCTTTTAAATATTTGGGGGATGTGCAAGCACCCTAATTAGAGGTAAGGACGTATGTCACAGGAAGGGGCTCTCTTATAGGTACCACAGCAATGAGTGGGAGGATCTAGGGGCATACACACAATAGGAAAGCATTAGGGTTCCACATGAGACAAGATGAGTGGAGCCCAGACTCATGATGTGATGTTGTAATCAAGGTCCACAGTTTCAAACTACTAGCTGCTCCTCAGGAGAAAGACAGAGATCTCTCCTCCAGTAAAATGATACTGTCGGGAAAGCTCACAGGGGTTAGTTCCACCCTGTCTTAGAAGGTCTTCTTGAGTCCGCGTCGATTGAAGCTCCATTAGAGTCTTTGTGGATGTTTCACAAGGTCTTCATGGTTTTTACTTACAATCAAGACACTGAAGATCTTTGGGTTTCCCTTGTTAGATGCTGCCATGGAGCACTGATGAAATTGATGACATAAGAGCAACTAGCCAAATCATACCTGGAACAATAATACTCACGTGGTTGAGATTGAATAAGAAACCTAGAAAATTCATCAAAACATTATTTTGACTCGCCCTTAGGAAGGGAACACAGAAGGTATGGGTGCTCTTGCAAAGTGTGGTGAAGAAATTAGATGGGACCCAGCTATCAAGAGACTAAAGCTTTGCTTCAAAACAAGCAGCCCTCTAAGTGAGATGTCTGCTAAGTTCATATAGAAGTAGCACACCAACAACGCTGACAAGACTATTGCAAATCATATAATTCAAAGAAGGAGGGACTAGTAGTGGAATGAAAATTGTGAGAATGTGGTTTTCAGAAGGCTATAGAAAACAGTGGGAACCCAAGATATGTTTTGGAGAAACTCATAGGAAGAAAGTCCCTGGTGATATCCTTCTATCATTAAACACCATGGAAGAAACTGGTTACCAAAAAGTTTGAAAATGAATATGAAAATAATAAACTGGACTTGAATGATTAAAACCTCATCTGTTAATACCCTCTCTGATACACGTTAGGCTTGATCTGGTTTTCAACACTTTCTGTATTTCTTTTGTTTTGCATTTGTTCATATTGTGGTTAATCTCGGATGAGGTTTGTCCTTGAGGGTGGCCTTCTTAAATTTTTATTACATTTCTAAGTATAAGAAAACCAGAGTCAGTGGACTTATAAGGACAACAAGCAGAATAAGTTTCTGTGGGTACACTGAGGTGGGTCTGTAAAAGGGTGCTGGTGGCGAGGTGTTCAATAAACAAAATAATGTTTTGAAATTGATTGTGGTAGAAATTGTACAGTACTGCTTGATGTGATTGAATCATGGAATGATATAACACCACATTAGCTTCCTCAATATTTTTTTCTTTTTTTTAACTATCTCGTTACATGGAAGGACCAGAGTCTGGAATCATCTTTGTTTGATATTTTTGTCTGGTTGCTTAAAGATATTAGATTAGTTCTGTATCAGTAACCTACTAAATGATATTAGTTGTTCTGATTGGATAAAAATTATACATAATTATTAGATGATTAGATAAATACTTATTAATCTATTAGATAAATAGTTACTAGAATTGTCACATGAAATATATAACCAACATTTAATGCCTATGGAACAAGTTAATGCCTATGGAAAAAATTATGTATGTAAACAGACCCATTTCCAAAATGGACTCCAGTTTACATTTAAAGCCAGTCTTTTGAAGAATTAAGCTGTTCTTCTAATAAGGTCTCACTCTGCATGGGTCTTCTCCTCTCTAAGGTCACAGTAGTCAAATACTAAGCCATGGGAGGGCAAAAAGGCCAGATTGTACCCAAACGTATAACATAGGATTCTTAAAAACTTACTTATGCAAGCAGACATCTAAGTGATTAAAAATGGTAAGGAATCATTCATCACAAGAAGGGACTGTATGACAGTTAAAAGATGTCATGCTCTGGGCTCATTTTAGAATGGCAGCTGTAGATTGGAGTACTGACTCTTCTTAAGTGTTTGCTTATTTCCCTAGCGACTGACAAACCCTTGAAAAAACAGGTATATAACTAAGGAAATCTTTTTCCTTAGAAGTAAACATATGGAAATATGAACTCTGAAGAAGGGCATTCTTATCAGAAGTACATTTAGCAGAAACTCAAACTGTTTTTTTGTTTGTTTGTTTTTTTGCCAAGAAATTAACTTTACTATTTCTAGGTTGTTTTTTTTTAATAAATCATTTTATTGGGGGCTCATACAACTCTTATCAGGATCAATACATACATCAATTGTATGCCGTTCACATTTGCACATTTGTTTGCCATCGTCATTCTCAAAACATCATCCTTCTACTTAGGCCCCCGGTATCATCTCCCCACATTTCCTCTCCCTCTCCACTCCCTCTCACCCATGAACCCTTAATAATTTGCAAGTTATCATTTATTTGTCATATTGTACACTGTGTGATGTGTCCCTTCACACACTTCCCTGTTGCCTATTACCCAGGGAGGAGGTTATATGAAGATCCCTGCAATCGGGTTTCCGTTTCTACTCCACCTTCCCTCCACCCTTCTGGTATCATCATTCTCAACACTGGTACTGAAGGGATTATCTGTCCTGAATTCCCCATGTTTATGGATACATTGTGCATCCTTGATCTAGCTGAATTTGTAAACTAGAATTGGAATCATGGTAGTGGATAGGAGGAAGCATTCAAGAACTAGAGCAAATTTCATTGTTGCTACAATATACCTTGACTGGCTCATATCCTCCCTGTGATCCTTCTGTAAGGGGATGTCGCTCCACCTATTGATGGGTTTGGGTCCTCAATCTGTACTCCCCCTCATTTATAATGATATAATTTTTAGTTCTTTTATGCCTGATACCTGATCCCTTTGACACCTCATCATCACACAGGCTGGTGTGCTTCTTACATGTGGACTTTGTTGCTGCTCAGCTAGATGGTCGCTTTTTTACTCTCAAGCTTTTAAGAACCCAGATGCTGTATCTTTTGATAGCCATGAACCATTAGTTTACTTCACCACATTTGCTTATGCATACATTTGTCATCAGTGACCATATCAGGAAGGTAGGCACACAGTATTATGATATTTAGTTTTTTGAAGCCTGATAACTGACCAATTTGACACCTCGTGCTCATACAAGCTGGTGTGCTTCTTCCATGTGGGTCTTGTTTCTTCTGAGCTAGATGGCCAATTGTTTATTTTCAAGCTTTAAGACCTCAGATGCTACATCTTTTGATAGCCAGGCACCGTCCTCTTTCTTCACCACATTTGCTTATGCACATCTTTGTCTTCAGTGATAATGTCGGGAAAGTGAGCATCAAGGAATGCCAATTTAATGGAACAAAGTGTTCTTGCATTAAGGGAGTACTTGAGTGGAGGTGCAATGCCCATCTGCTGTCTTAGTACTAACCCTATAAGGATATGCACATAGATCTATTTTCCCATCATCATATATATGTTCACCTATGTACATGCCTGTATTTAGACCTCTTCAAATGTCCTTACCGCCAGTTCTTTCCTCTATCTCTTAAGATAATGGTTTTATGATAAACATGTCAAATGACCTTTAGTCACATTTTTAAACTAACCAATTCAAGTAGTCCAAATATGTGTTTCCAATCAATCACTACACCAGTAGATAAAAGTATGATAAATGGAGAAAAGGTTGAAGTTGCCAAGGATTTTTTTCTTATTTTCATCTACAATCAATCCTCCTAGAAGCAGCTGCAAAGAATTGAAAGATCTATTGCATTAGATGTCTCTGCTGCACATGGCTTCTTTATAGTATTGACAGCAAGGATGTCATTTTGATGAGTCAAGTGTGCCAGACCCAAGTGATGTGTTCTCCATTAGATCATATACATGTGAAAGCTGGACAATTGAATGAGGAAGACAGTTGAAGAAGCTGTGCATTTTAACTGTGGTGCCGAAGAAGAATAGTGAAAGAGCACACTCTCCTAAACACACAGACTGTATGGGAAGAGGTAGAGCTAGAGTGCTCCTTAGAGGCAAGCATGGAAAGACTGTCTTACATAACTTGGATATATTGTCAGAAGTGACCCGTGTCTGGAGAAAGACATTCATTTTGGTAAAGGGGAGGAGCAGCTAATGAGAGGAAAGCCCTCAACAAGATGGTTTGCCACAAAGGCTGAATCAATGGACACACACAAAAAAGCAGATTAGCACAGAAAAGCAAGAACAGAGAAGAGTAGATAGCACTTGACCATTGCAAAGTAACTGAGGTACAGATAGATAGTACTATCTATCTAGATCTTCATCTAGAGTCAAGCAAAAACCTTTCTCTAGAATTAGGGCCATGGATTCGGACTAGTGAGCAGTCTCCTAAACTGTGAGAAAAGAAATTTCCAAGTCACTCCTTTAAGGCATTTATGTTACAGCATGTGTTAGTCTGGATGGCTTCTCCTCAGGGTTATCTCACAGGGAGTCCGCCTTGTCAGTTGAGAATCTCCAAGGAAGTGAGTCGGTGTCTCCAGATTTCAGGAAGGAAATACCGGATTTCCCAGAATTTTCAGAGAAGGCCACCCTCACACAGAGGTTGCAATGTCTGTCCCCAGATTGACAGGCTAGACTCCACCCCTACACTCTGAATCTTCAAATTGAAATCAGATTAGATCACTGCCACACAGGAATTCTAGGAAAGTAAGATGAAGCCAGAGACTTCATATCTATGTGTTGGGTATTTCCTTCCAAATTCTGTCATTTGTACTTCTGCTAAAGCAGCATTTGCTTCTTGAACATTCTTCTGTAAAACTGACAGCTAACTTTAAAATTTTTTAAATATAATATACTTTCAGCCAATCTTTTATCTCCAGCTTCAAAAACTACACATTTTCTTTTAATTCATGGATGTCTCTAAGGACATACCCTAGGGAATTACTATCTCTCAATTGTTGTGTTCTTTCTCTTTTTTAGTGTTACATCATCTCTCTATATTGATTTTTACCCTCTTTTTTTCCCTCTGCTTATCCATCCTTGAATATAAAGAAGTATGTCCCATCAGGGTATTAGCTAACAAATACTTTAAGTGAATTTGCCTTGATTTCTTTTAATATTTACTTGGACAGTGGTATAGCCTTCATCTGGAAAAACTGGAAAGCTAATGGATGTAGGTTGTGTGACTACTTTACAGACCCAGCAGCCCCTAGAGAGTAAAAATACATTGTCAAAAGACTATATCTTAGGAGAGCAAAGTGCATGTTGTTACTATAATACTTTGGAAAATTTTCTCTCCACCTATGCTTCATTAAGCAGAAATTTACAAGAGTTTTGGAAAGTGGGTGTTGCACTCCTCATTAGAATTGCAATATCTGTTTTAATTATTTCTGAAAGAAGATTAGATAGTGTGGTGACTACAAAGGAGATGACATAGAGTTTTGTGTAGAATATTAGTTAGCATGAAAATTTTATGCTTTTATGTTAATATTTATCATCTTGTCTTCAACATTTGTAGAAGACCCTCCTTGAGAGGGCTTGACACAGTGGCTGCAACAATAGATTGAAACTTAACAACAATTTTGCAATGGGGCAGAACCAGGCAATACGTCAGCACTGACCAATAACAGTAATATGCTCAAAATATCCTGTCTACAAGAAATTTGCCAATAGTTTATTTAAAATACACATACATGTATGTAAAGATTTTTGTATGTATACATACATACATACATACATACATATATAAAACCTTCTCAGAATTTTAAACCTATTAGAGTCTCAAAGAGAAGAAGCGAAGCAGGTCCGCTAAACACAATTTGTTTTGGACACTCTGTTGAGTGTTTTAAGTATCATTCATGAATCAACTTTCATTTAATGAAATTTCCAGTTAACCATCAATATCCTTCCATTCTTTGGGCACATTGATAGTGATAGTAGCTCCCAGAATTCATTTATTTATTTATTTTGCATCGGTGGATTGTAACATAGCTAAGAGTTCTTTAGAGGTGTAAGTAAGAGTAGGTCAGATCTATACAGGATCATAGGGTTGGTGAGAGGCTGGGAAATGTTTCTTCTATTGTGTACACAGCCAGCATGGACTGAGAATAACTCAACAGCAAGAAGTGCAAGTAACTCACACTGTAGGTTTCACATTCATCCCAGTGCTATAGAGTTGATTCCAACTCATAGCAAGACTACATTGGGTTTGAGAGATTAAAATTTGGGGGAGCCGGGGGCATACTTTTTTATTCAGTCACCTTTGTTTACAATGGAAACACTGGGAATTCAAAATTAACATCCTTGCCCGTAAGCTTCTTATAAACTTCAACCTTGTGTTCTACATTGTTCTGCTATGCTTTATCCACATGACCCTTTACATGCCTGTGGCCACCCAGCTCTACACGGATTCTCTTGCCCACAATTTCACTGGGAAAACCAAGTCTCCAAGCATTGCATCATGCACAGCTGTCAGACTGCTGCTCCAGCATGCTTTCGGTTATTCTTTGTATGGCTTTTCCAAAATGGGTTAGACAGTATTCTTCTCTGAGCAATGAAAACAAGGTACTTTCCACTGATTTTTTTTTCTCCAGTTTCCATTCTAGCTGAACTTGGATTTTCTGGAAAGATTTCAGTTGAGGAACAGGAACAAAAATTATGATAGCTTTCTGACCCCCACCCACTTCGATTTCCTTGGCTGCCATTATATTGTGCTCCCTTTACTGAGCCTTCAGGTCTTAGTTCATGTCCGGCTCAAGAAGAGCCTGTGAAACACCAGACACAAATTCATCTGACTTTTCACCATTTGGCTTTACAACCTTTGCCGTGAAACTGAACATGGCTTTTGTTGCTGGGTGCTGGCCTAGGAAGAGGCTGGAGTTTAAGAATTTTATGGGAACAGATAACCTCTTCATTTCCTGAAGGGGCAGCTGATGGGTTTGAATGGCCAACTTTGCAGTTAGCTCCCAATTCTAATCAACAAAATCCCTTTTTGTGTATATGAACCTTCTATATAAATTTCTCTTGATTATTTCACTTTGTTTTAATTAACTAACCTTTGATCAGCCTGGCTTTCTACTGGTTACATAACGGAAAGTCACTTGCCTGACATGAATACTCACACAAAAATTTTACATGAATATGAAATAACAATGTAGGTCAGTGTTTCCCAAGTTGGAGAAAAACCTCTCCCTGGTGGGTTGAGATGGGGTGAAAGGTGAAGGTGATGTTGGAATGATCAAAGAAGCTGCAAAATAACATACTTAATGATTTCTCCTAGAGCATGTTCTATAGTACAGAAGTTTTTAATTGTCAGAGGCACTTAGTAAAAAATATTTTTTTGTAAAGAGAGCTGTAGGTCAAATAAGTTTGGAACCCCATGGCTAGCATTGTTAAACCAGTGAAATATGGAATCTACTATTAAAGCAACATATTATAACATAACTAATATGCATAAACAAACAAGCCAAAGGTACCCAAACCCATTGCTATTGTGCTCGTTCTAATTCATAATGGCCCTGTGAATGCAAATGCAGAACTATTGGCGGCACCCTTTTCAATACAATGATCTCCCGAAAGAAGGTCATATGACCTTTCTTCTGGGGTTCCTGTGTCTGAGTCTGAACTACTAGCATTTGGCTTAGCGTCAAATGCTTACCTAAGCATATGTTTCATCTTATTGAAATCTTATGACAACATTGAAAAAGAAGTTCAATTCTCAATTTACCAATTACTAAACAAAGTGGAAGAAAGTAGACATGCATATCAGATTCAAACCCATTTCCTCACTGCACTTCTACATGCTTTCATTTTATGAAGGAGTTGCAGTATATGGCCAGTTTAGTGGGAAATGTCCTTGTAAGAAAGGATCAGCACATAATCATTTCCTTATCCTATAAACATTCCTTCTACCTTTGCTTCGTTGAATTTTAAGTGTTTTATGACTACAACTGCATACCCATTTTCTCCGATCTATATCGTTTCAAGAAGTTCTATGAAAAGAGAAAAAAAATTGCAAGCACATATCTGTTCATCTTAAAACTCCACTGTCAAGCTAACTCAAATTATTTATGCTAAATGTCTAAGTAAGAATACTGATTTTAAGTGAAGAGAGACATTGCCTTTCCTCTGAAAAGTTTGATTGGTCCTCAGCAAAGCGAATCCCTGGAACAAACACCATGTCTGAATTTAACTAAATAGAAGTGTGGCTGAGGATACACTATCTCCTTTTTATGCTTTCTTCTCCAGTAACATTTACATGTGTCTTTTTAATATCTACTTTAAGTGTATTGTCTAATCAAAAGTAAAGGAACTAATTGAGAACGAAGTCTGACTTATAATAAAGCTTAATATTATGGTTTAAAAAATGTGAATTTGTGTCTTGCTGCTCTCCTTAATTGTTAGCATAAAGGCCACATTCCTTTTTTTCACCATCTTATTGTGCTCAATTTAGACAAGCCTTTACTCCCCATTTCCAGTATGCTGCAGTGTCAATCCCAAAGCCCACAGTCTTAGATAATCATCTTC
>PVJH01029711.1:0-25672 GCA_004026705.1 Nesogale talazaci | reverse complement strand
AACCAGGTGCCCTGGAGGTGATTCTGACCCCACAGGTGTTGGCATCGAACTGGGCCTCACAGAATTTCCTCTGGTGCCTTTCCCAGAAGCCCACTGCCCAGTCTTCCTCTCAAGGCACTTCTGGCTGGACTGGAACCCCCAACTTTGCAGTTGGTGGCCAAGCACCTTAACTGTTTACACCACTCAGGGCCAAAAACTGCTGGAACGAGCTCTGGAATCTGAGGGAGGGACTCCAGGCACCACCTTCCGGAGTCCTAGTGATCCCTCTGCTGTCAGGGGCAAGGGGGTGCGGGGGGGGGTGTCCTCTTGTCTCTGAGCCTTTGAGATCAACTGGGAGTTGTGGGAGATCCTGAAGTCTTGAGAGCAATCACGGTTTGTAAATGAAAATCATCAGGCAGAGTCCTGGGGTCACGCGGACAGGGACTCCCCAGTTAAGTTGTGGGTCACAGGCTGGGCCCCTGCCTGCCTTGCTGCTCTGGCTGGGTCTGAAGGCCCCTCACCTCAGGAGTCTTGACCCCCCTTCCACCAGCTAACCAGGTGCCCACGAGAGGTGAAGATGTCCTCCCCCATCAGCAGATGGACGCTTTCCTGACGTTCCTCTGCTAAAACTCAGCTCCCATGGCTGTCCTCACCTCTGCTTCCTAATGGCCACCTTCCTGGATTTGCAAAGGAGGCTGAGGCTTCTGGGGGCTTTGGGAGTGAAGGGGACCTACCATGCAACACCAAACCATAGTCCAGCAACATAAAGAAAGGGCGGTAGTGACAGAGACGTGCTGTACAAAGACTGGTCGGGTCCCTCCTGCCACCAGCAGCCCAAGCATGAGGCGGGAGCTGGCAGAGGCATAGCACCGGTGTGCCATCTCTCCTGTCCCTACGCCATGTGCTGTGACAAGCTTTTTCATGTGGCAGTGCATGAAGTCATGGTGCGTGCACCAGGAGACTCTCAATCATGAAAGAACAAGCAAGCCGAGGACCCGAGAAGTCCCCTGGAGCTCCCTGGCTAGGGGCAGAGGGAGGAACAGTCCGGCAGGCCTGAACACAGCAGGACAGCTGGTCCCAACCAGGAACCAGTGGACTGCCCGCCCCCAGCCGGTGGAACAGTCCTGTGCCTACCCCTGACAGCATTCATCTCTGAGCTGACCCTCTCCTGGACCACTGGACCCTGGCAGGCAGGACTCTTCGTTCCTAAGGCCTTCCAGTCTTCCTCCCAGCCCTGCTGACCCACAAGTCCCTGAGCAGCCCTCACACTCCACCCCCTCACTTTCCAGAGGAGGGAGAAGGGGCCTGGCCAGAATCTCACAGCTAGGAAGCAGCCCAACCAGGGTCTGAGCTCAAACATCCGGGGAGTTTGAGTAGACACACATACCTTTGTGCCTGGACCTGCAGATCTTGTCACGAGAAGTACAGCAGATCTGAAAGTTCTGGAACAGCTGCTGGGGAACCCCTCTAGCTGAGGAGGCAGGCAGGGGGACTGCTGGCTCCCTGACTCGGGGGTGAGGCAGATGGGCCTGGACCAGTGAAAGCATCCTTTCCTCTCTTTGAGCCCTCTTCCAGGGGCAGAGCCCCTTTGGGGTGAGCCGGGAGACTCCTGGCCACTCCAGAGAACCTCCATCCCAGCCCGGCCAGCCAGCTGACCTTCCAGCTGGGCTGCAGGAAGAGATCATTAACAGTATCCCCTCCCCACCCCCCTGCTGTGATTGCATTTTTATGGCCCGCAGCTCCTTCAGATAACATTTCCCCCATTTAAATCAGATGTTTTGCACACACACAAAAGGCAGAAATCTTAATCGGAGCCATAAAGTAAGTCACGTTAATGGAGGCGGATGGCTGTCCCCGGGTCCATGCCTGAGAGGCAGTGTGTGAGAAAGCTTGCTGTTTCTCGGGGGTGATGGGTGGGGGGAGGCCAGGTCTTTCCCGGGGAGTGTCCCAGCAGCCCCGATAGCCTGCAGAAGCAAAGGAAGAGGAAGCAGGGCCAAGGACAGATGAAGTGTGTGTGTGTGTGTGTGTGTGTGTGTGTGTGTGAGTGCGCGCATGCTGTGGGTGTCAGCCTTTGAAGAAGGGAATTGCTAAATGTCCATAAATCCGTCGCACATCTTACTACTCAGACTAAAGCAAGCAAGCATGTGCTGAACGAACGAGACTGGGGACAGGAGGTCTGAGCTGGGGGCCGGGACACAGAGGATGAAGAGGCAGCCTCACCTTCCCTCCTCAGAGGGCTGGGCGGTCAGGGAGAGAGGCAGGCTCACACCTGGCACCAGGGGAGGAAAGCCAGGGTGCATCTCAGGGTACCACTGGGTTTGTTCCTGGAAGATTCAAGGCAGCTATCTGGAGGCACAGACAAAGTGGGGGGTGGGGAAGAGTGAGAGAGATGGTGCCTGGGTGTTGAGAGCAGGGGTCAGAGGGGAGCTGGAGGAGACTGTCTCTGAGTCACTCCGCTTAGTCTTGGCAGGTGAGTGGGAGGCTGCCCAGAGCCAAGAACATGGGGGTCTTCCGGGTGGTGGGGATATAGATGTGCAAAGGCCCAGGGGTGGGAAGGAGCAGGACACTCGCCACCTGCAGATGCTCCTGTGGGTGCCCTGCAGGGGCAAAAGGTGGGAAGGTGGTTAAAGCAGGCCAGGGGGACCAGACTGGGAAGGGTTTGGACTTGATTTTGGACTTGATCCCTTAGGCCAGGGGTGTCCACCTGGTGGCCCACGGGCCACATGCGGCCCCCCAAGGTAACTTTTTGTGGCCCACGATGCTCTGAAATAAAATGTGGTGAGGGAATTGTGTGTGCGGTATTACCACCATCTCCCCTAAGAGCTGTTTTCTTCATAACATTTTTTTTCTATTTTCATTTTATTTCCGATCATCGTGGGCCTCAAAAATATTTTGCCAGTCTGACACCCCTGCCTTAGGCCATAGTGTGGCAGGGCAGATGCTAAGAAGGGGTTCTAGAAAGATCTAGAAAGATCTCTCCCACTGGAGGGAAGGAGGCGGATGGAGACAGGAGGCCATATTCCGGGCAGGAGAAAAGACAAGCGGGCCTTGGCAGTGGGGGCGGAGGCTGGAGGTTTCCTAGGGACATTTCGAAGGATGGAATGGACAGGGCTTGTGGTCCTCGGATGGGAGCGGAGGGCAGAGCGGAAGGTAAGTTTTCAGACAGCCCCTGAGACTCCCAGCTTGGAGAGGACTCAGATGGTGTCGACTTCACTTTTGAGCTTCCAGCCCTTCAGGTTGACACTCCCTACCCAAACCACACCGTTTGTCCCTCAGTCTCTCTTATTAGAGAGTCATGTGAAGTCACAGGACTGGGCGTAGGGTGGATGCTGGTTCTCACCCCAGCCCCTGGCCGGACAGCCTCACACAGGTCCCTCCCCATCTCTGAACTCAGATGCCTGTCCTTTGGAATGAGTGCAGCCAGATGCAGGGCTGTCTTGTGGAGGACGACAAATTGTGTGCTCCCCCGCTGGAGGCGGCAGGAAGCACTTGGCTCACTCTCACCACAGACTCTCCCCTGGAGAGCGCCTGGAGGCTTCCAACTGCCCACCATGGGTGTGGGCAGCAGGGTATTTCCCCACTGCGCCCACCGGGCTCCTTTGTTCAAAGGTGCAGGTGGGACATAGGGACATCTGAAGGGGAATGCAGGGCCTCAGGACAGGTGAGCCCTGGGTCTTCAGGAGCCTCAGCTTCAAGGGACTCTCCTTGGGAGTGAGCAACAGCAGGTCACCCTCATCAAAGTCTGCCAGTGTGGGGTCGGAGCCCGAGTTGCTGTGGACTAGGTGATGAGAGGCTAACAGTACGGTCGGCAGTTTGAGCCTACCAGCAGCAAGATGAGGCTGTCTGCTCCTGCCAAGACTTGGTGTCTCAGAAACCTGGCATAGGCCAGCTATAAGTCGGTCCAACCCATAGTGGTGGGCTTGGGTTGGGTGACTGTGAGGTCAGCATGGACTTTCCATCCTGGACCACGGCCTCCCGAATCAGAGGGGAGAGCCCAAAGGGCAACTGCTGATAGAAGATTCAGATTTACCCAGAGCTCTTCGTGCACCTGAGACAACATGGAGAGCTAAAATCAAACCATGAGTCAAGTTCAACATTCGGCAACCCCACGTATTTCAGAGCGGTGCTCACGGGGCCATGGTCCCACAGAAGCGGACCTTGCCTGGTTGGAGAGGGGACCCCAGGAGATTGGAAGGAGCCCCAGCCTTCCTGACAGGAGGCCAGAGCTTAACCACCAGGCACTGCCATTCTCCCCAGGAGGATCTTAAATGGTCTCTTCCCTCCCTCTTCTTCCCTCTGCTTCTCCCTTCCTCCTCTCCCTCCCTCTCCCCTCCATCCTCGCCTCAGTTCTGCTCTCATTTCTGAGCTTCCCCTGAAGCTCACCCGGAACCCCCTGACTTGAAGGACTGCTCACCAGTTTGGCTTTGGTGAACACTGGGTTTGGGGAGGGGCGCACGGAGTGGGGTGTGTGAGGAGCGTGCCATCTCAGCCCCCATGGTAGCAGGGGCTTCCTACAGGGTCAGGGGTTCAGCATTGCATTTCTAGTCAGAGTCAAGGCTGTGCAGAATGAGGGTGAAGGAAGTGGTTGGGCCTGGTATGTGGAAGGAGGGGGAGAATGGAGGGATGAGAATTTAGCCTGCATGCCGGGAAGGATAAAGACAGATGGGGGATGGCTACCCTGAGCATCCCCTGAGTTGGCACTGGGAAGGAGCTGCCCCTGTTCTGTCACGTGACATGGCCCCTTCCCCCAGCATCTGAAGATGGCCAGGGGTGCAGAGCGTCTGTGCAGAGCTGTGCTCCTGGAGGCTTCTCGGAAAGTGGTCTCCAGGTCTTTCTTGTGAGGGGACTTGGGGTAGACTCAAACCTTGACCTTAGCAGTCAAGGCTGTCCACCAGTTGTACCTGCCTGGGACTCTTCCAAGAGCCCTAACCAAGAGAAAACACACCCACAGTGACCAACTCCATGAGGACTCACGGGGGCCATCTAGCACAGAGAACCACCCCATAACATGTCCACGGCTGTCATCTTTACAGAAGCAGACAGATGGCCTCCCCTTTCCTTGTCAGGGCAGCTAGTGGGCTTGAACCTTCAACCTCTGGGTTCACCCCGGAGTGCTCTCACCACTGCACTGCCACTTTCTCCCCATTTCCTAGATGACAAAAGCAATACTGAGGTCCAGCTGGAACTCCCGTCGGTGGTAGGGAGCCTAAGGAATAGGACATAGATATATAGTCCATGCCAGCAACTTTATTTTACTGGGCATCTACTCCCTGTGCCAGGCACTGGGCTAAATTATGAGGACGACTCCGTCCTTGTTTCCCACGTCAACCAGAGAACCCAGGGGACCAGCCAACCGCTTCAGGAGGGAATGGGATGGAGCTGGAGATCAGAACAGAGGGGCCTCCCAGCGAAGACGACTTTGGTGCCCGTCTCCCCAGAGTCCCACCCTGCCGATGGACAGATGGGAAACTGGGGCCCCGGGAAGGAGTCCTTCTCAGAGACTGCCGCGTGGCAACGGTCTCACTCTACCTTGCGACAGTGTCTCTTCTTAAGGATGTGTATTTCTATTTCTTCTCCCTCTCTCGGTTTTGAAGTCGCTTTCTTATGACTCCCCTTCAACAATTAAGCTTTCAGACAGGAAAAACAGACTGGTAGCCTCCGAAGGTATCAAAAGGCAGAATACTGCTTGTAACACAGCAGTGGGCTAGCTACCTTCCGGTGTTTCCTTCCTTCCCTCCTCCCCCAAAAGATTAAGCGTTCTATTTGGGGTTTCCAAGCAATCAGCCATTCAGAGTGGGAGCCAACACGACTGCCTGGAGCAGACGTGGAGGGGGCTGGGATCCTGGAGGCTGAGGTGGGGTGGGCTGGACATGCTTCAGGAAGGTGGGAGGGAAGGGCGCTCAGGCTGGCACCCAAGGGTTGTGTCTGGATGCAGAGTTCTCTTTAGGTGGCTGGCACTGGAATAGCCCTATCATTGTCCCTAGCTCCGGAGGGGTCAAGGGGACACCCCCTGAGGTGTCGGTGGGTGTCTGACACGACCGTAGCACCTTCTGTGAGACCTTCCCATGAAGGATCTTTAAGGGGCCCAGGAACCCCTTAGAAGTCAGCACTGGCTTGCAGACCGTGGAAGTGATGCCCCAGGGGGATGATTGGTCATGCTCTCTAACATAAATGACAATGATGCTGCTACGGTGAACCAGAGACACATAGAAACCAGAGGTGCAGGAATGGATTTGGGGTTTGCATTTAGCTCTAGGCCCAATCTAAGAATAATTGCCTAATTTGTATGACACAGACTTTCTGGATGTTTGTCCCCATGAAAGAGATGATGAAAGATATGGGTGCTGTAACCAAGTGTGTTAAAGAAGCTAGGTGGTCAACTGCCAGAAAAAAAGAGTACCTGGGATCTTAAAGGCTTGTTTTCAAACAAGCAGCTTATTTGAAACAAGGCTTATTTCAAACAAGCCAAGTGTCCACTAAGTCCACATGGCACACGCACAGCAGCCTGTGTGATCCAAGAACCGCAAATAATAGAATCCAGATCTAAAAGAAGGAACAGCCTCAGAGCTGACATTGTGCACAGCTGGGTGGCAGAAGGCTCTGAATGACGATGGACGCATCAAACCCACTTTCAGGGTCCACACATGAAATTAATCTCTGGTGAATCCTCTCCAATCACAGTAGAGGGGTGAGACTCGCCCTCTTACCAGAGGGAGAGCACTGTAAAGTCAACTATAGCAGACATAGGTCGAAATGTAATATCGTATCATTTGTTCTTCTATGGAACTCATTTAAAAGCCATTTCAATTTTTTTTTTAAGAAAAAGAAAAAAGTGCAGGAGAAATATATGTGGATTAAGACCCTGGTGAATCTCCTCTGACCATAGACCAGGGTTGTGAATGCGTTTGCTATCATGCAGAATGCATTGGAGAGTAGACTGTTGAAGTAATCGAGTTAAAATTTAGCACCCTATCCATAGATCTCCTTTAGAATCCATTTAAATATGTTCTGGTCTTTCATATTTTCAGCTTTCTTTTCCATTGAGGGTTTGATCTGTTTTACTTTGTTATTGCTGTTGGTGTTTGTTTAATGCTTTCCTATGTGAAATCCAGGATAGGTGTGTTAGCCTGGGTAGGCTAGAGAACCAAATTAATAAGCACACACATGCATGTAAGGGAGAGGTTTATATACAAGAGGAATGGAACGTTGAGAAAGCGTCCCAACCCTGGCCAATCCAAATCCACAAGTCTGATATTCACTCATATGCCTGATACCAGTCTATAAAGTTGTCTTCAGATTCACGAGGCATATGCTATGACATCACATGCAGGACAATCGCAGGTCAGTGGGTAAGAAAGTCTTAGGATCCTGTGGCATTGTGGAGTCTCTATGTGGCTTTTCCTGCTTCAGAGGACTGGTTCTATCAGGGTAAGTCCATGTGGCTTCTCCTCTGGGGAGTCTCGCAGGGAGTCAGTAGAGCGTCTCCAGGGACTGAGTAGTGAGTCTCTCACCTCTAAGGGGGAAATACAGCCAGATTTCCCAGAATTCTCAGGAGAAAAACATATCCACACTGACGTCTCATTGCCTATCTCCAGATTGACTGGTTAGACTCCACCCCTACACTCTTAATCCTCAGATTGACACCAGGTTGGGTGACTGTCACAACAGGTAACTCTAGAGACACGTAACTGGATTGATAGTTCCATGAGGGCATGGAAGGGGAGGTTGAGGGACAATGGAGAACTAATAATGATGAGCACCAGAATGAGCAAAATGCTCTGCAATTGATTGTGCCAGCTATTGTACAACTCTTCTTGGTGTGGTTGAGTTATTGATTTGTATGATAGGTGAATTATATGCCAAGAGTTTTGGTTTTTTATTTTTTTTAAGAAAATTTCCCAGGGTGGGTCAGGTGCACCTTAATCCTCAAGGTCACATCCTTCATTGTCAGCATGTTTGAGAGCTCTTCTTGTGCAGCAGATTGACCCAAAGCAATGCATCGTCCTTTGATTCTGGGCTGCGTTGATGGTGGATCTGCATATTACAGGTTTTTAAATACACACACACACACACACATCCCTCTCTTCAACCCAGAAAATCTGCTGCCCAAGATCTCTTTAAAATACTAAGAAACAAATATATCTCTTAGAGGCTGTAGGTGGGCCTGATCCAAGTCCTGGAATTTGAAATCACCTGATCAGCCTGTGAAAATGGGACCATGGGTAAGGATGAAGGAAGACTTGGTGCGTGGGAGTGACGATGATGCTGGTGAGGAAAACTGAGCATTCCTGGAACTCCCAGAAGGACAAACACATCTGTATTGGAAGAAGAACAGCCAGTACATTCCTTGGAAGGAAGGACGGAGAGACTTTGTCTCACAACCTTTGCACATGCTATCGGGAGAGACCTGTCCCCAGACAAGGGCAGCCTGCTCGGTAAAATAGATTGTTTGCAAGAAAGAGAGAGACCCTTAAAGAGACGGATTGATACACCAGCTGCAAGGATGGACTTGGGCATGGGAGTGCGTGTGAGGCCGGTGCAGGGCACGCAGGGTTCCATCCTGCTGCCCACCAGGTCTGTGTGGGTTGGACGGGTCTTGACAGTATCGACCACCAACAACGACATGGACCTCCTGGGTTTCTGTGAAACACTTGCATGCTTGGTGGCTTGTAGTTGTTCCGAGAAGAGAGACCAGGGATGTTATCCGGTCTTTCAATGGGAGAAAGAAGAGAGATTTCTTTTGTGACATGACTGTGTCACATACGTAAGTGAGAGACCATGTAGCCTTCTGTATCCACGGATTCTGCAGCCACAGATTCAACCAACTGCAGAGAGAAATGATTCTGGGGAAAACAAAAGCAATTAAGTGGTCAAAGCAATCCTCCAAAGGGTAAGAGGAAGTGCGAAGTGCTATTTATATAACGTTCATACCGTGTTCGGTATTATAAGTAGTCTGGAGATGATTTAAAGTATAGGGGAGGATGTGCATAAATTACATGCAATTTCTATGCCATGTTATGCAAGACGCTTGAGCCTCCAAGGATTGGGGTATCCACAGGTGAGGAGAGTGGGGTGCAGGGGGGAAGGGGTGAGGAGTGGGTTCCTGGAACAAATCTCTCACAGATTCCGTGGAGCAACTCTGTGTGCCAATGGGTGTGCACAGTGAGAGTCGAGGGAAGCAAGCACCTGTGTGCATCCACCATCTAGACTAAGACAGAGGACACTGTCCACACCTTACAAACCCCTGGGATTTCTCCTTGTAGACCCCCTCCTCCCTTCATAGGGAAGGATGACCCTAATTTAAACATGCATATATGCATATGATCTCATTGATTTCTCTAGCACTTCCCCACTTAGGAACAAATTCCTAAAAGACGCATTGTTGAGGTTTTTCCTGGTCCTGAACTTTTCAGTGGACTCATGTGACAAAGAGGAGTCCCTCAGTACCACGAGGGACTCCTCCCTGGAAGGTGGACTGTTTGAATTCACCCAGAAGACCTGGCAGAAGGTCACAGCCATTTGGAAAATCAGCTGGAGGGAAATTCTACTTGGCTCCACACACGTATGATCTGCACGAGTTGGAGTCCACTCAACGGGCTGTCAATATTCTCTGACTGGCTTCTCTAGGGTCACGTTACCTTTGCGATCTTTCTCTGCCAACATGTGAAGCCGCGGTTGGCTCCTCTCCCCTCTTCTGTAAAATCATATTACATAACTCAACTTCAGATCACTGGCTCCCAGACATTTGGACGGTTCCAGGTTCTTATTTTTATGAACAATGTTCTGTAGACATTCTCTTAGCGTTCTCAAGGCAGATGCCTGGGAGAAGATTTGATGGGGCAGGGGTATGTGCATACCTGACATTACTCTGGGATGTCAGAGGGCTTACCAGGGTTTTTTGATTGTTTGTTTGTTTTCTTGTTTGTTTAGCGATTTATATCCCCCTCAGCAGCGGGTGGACATTCCAGTTCCTCCACATCCCCACCTGAGTGGATAGCATTACACTTGTTTACTTTTGCTGACCTGGTGCGTCTGTGTGGATCGGTGGACTTCTTTAATTTGCATCCCTTTGATGATGAGTGAGATTGCAGACCTTTTAATGATGTTGAGCAGCCATTAAGGTTTCTGCTTTCTGGACTCTAGTTTATATCTATCACCCTGAGTTAGTCCGGGTAGACTAGAGGAACAAATTTCAGAGACACGCATATAGGTATAAGGAAAGAGTTTATATTCAAAGGGAACAGGACATGGAGAAAACATCCCAGCCCAGCCCAGCTCAAAGTCATAAGTCCAATAATAACCCATATGCCCGAAATCAGTCTATAACGTCTGCTTCCGACTCAGGAAGTCACAGGTCAGTGGGTGCAGAATTCTGGTACTGGCAGGGGTCTCCCCATGGCTCCTCGCTTCCAGGGCTCAGGGTCCATCAACAGCGTGCCACTCCAGCTTCAGAGGTCTCACTTCATCAGGGCTAAGCCGTGTGGTCTCTCCACCGGCTACTCCAGCCTCCCAGCTGCCGCCATTCTGTGTTGCCTGTGGTTAATCATCTCTGAAACTAACTCCCAACACCTGGGGAAGATAGCGTCTCATCTTCACGAGGGAAATATCGCAAGATTTCCCTGGAGTCTCAGGTGAAAGCCATGCCCACACAGAGGCCTCATCGGCTACTCAATGGCTTTCTCCTGATTAGCAGTCTAGACTCCACCCCTACATTTCAATTATAAAATTAACATAAGCACATGACTGCCACACACCCGTTTTTTCAGTTGGAGTGCATGTTTTCATAGAGAGTGAGGAACATATTCTACAAGTTGAGTCTTTGTGGTTCTTGGATCTTCTCATAACATGACTCTTGCTTTAGTTTGTCTTCATCGTGTTTTCAAAGGGCACATGACCAGGAGTGGTTGAGGACCATTCATAGATATTACAAGGTTGTATGACCAGGAGTGGCGGAATCATTAATATACATCAGAAAGATCCATGACCCAGAGTGGTTGAGGCTCAGTTACATTAAAAGGGCCCATGACCAGGAGCAGTTGAATCATTAATATACATTAGAAGACTCCATGCTCAAGAATGGTCGAATCATTAATATACATCAGAAGGATCCATGACCAGGTGTGGTGGTCATGTGCTTATGTTAATTTCACGACTGAGATGTAGGGATGGAGTCTGGCCTGTTAATCTGGAGATGGCCATTGAACAGCCAATGAGGCCTCTGTGTGAGCATGGCTTTCTCCTGAGAATTCT
Organism: Nesogale talazaci; assembly: GCA_004026705.1. Taxonomy (NCBI): domain Eukaryota; kingdom Metazoa; phylum Chordata; class Mammalia; order Afrosoricida; family Tenrecidae; genus Nesogale; species Nesogale talazaci. The sequence goes on along the minus strand of PVJH01029711.1, from coordinate 14,443 downwards.
GGGAAATCTCCTGGTATTTCCCTCATGGAGATGAGATGCTATCTCCCCAGTTGTTGGGAGTTAGTCTCAAAGACAACGAACTACAGACAAGATGGTAGCAGTCAAGGAGCTGGGGGAGCCAGAGGAGAAGTGACATGGCTTTGCCCTGATGGAACCAGACCTCTGAAGCTGGAGAAGCCACGTGGAGACCCCTGCCAGAGCTGAGTTGCTTCTACCACTAGTGGATGCTCTTGATGGGCCCTGAGCCCTGGAAGCGAGGAGTCATGGGGAGAATTCTGCCAGGGCTGGGATTCTGCACCCACTGGCCTGTAACTTTGTGAGTTGGAAGGAGACTTTATATACAGTATCGGGCATATGGGCTAATTTGGACTTATGACTTTGAACTGACTGGGTTGGGATGCTTTCTTAATGTCCTATTCCTCTTGTATATAAACTGTACCCTTATATCCATATGCAAGTCTATGTATTTGTTTCTCTAGTCTACCCGGACTAACACACCAAGAGCGGTTCAATCATTAATATACATCAGAAGGATCCATGACCAGAAGTGGTTGAGGACCCATTCATATGACATGTTCTACAAACTGGAGGTCTGTGAACCAGAAACCTCCAACGTTTGTCAAGCTCATTGGCACTAGAGAAAAATGAGTTATACATGGAGAAGTGCTATCGTGTGAGAAACTAAGATGCCCAGCTCCTTCTGAACTCTGAGACGATCCAGGCCCATCGCTCCTGCCCAGTGGGGGCTGCCAGCTGGACACCAGGCCCTGCTCTTGGTCACCCAACCCCTGTTGCCCACCGCCAGACATCGCTGTTTATCATCCCTGGTTTCCTCCCACCTGCCTGCTTTAATTGTGGTACACCCCCTGCTGGGTCCGCATCTGTCTTTGGCCCCTGCTCCCTTCATCCCACTGCAAAGAGCTGTGCCTGCTCCTGGAATTGTTACCTGTTCCGCCATTACGCCATGTACTGTCACCTGCAATGGATCGCAGTCCCCAAGTCTGGAACACAGGGGGCTTTCAGCTTATCTCCTAAGCAAGTTTGGAGTAGGACTGGTGAGGCCGTGGTCCCTGGAAGAGGAGCAGCTCTGTGGGGGAAGGCAGAGCAAGAAGGCATCCTGAATCAGGTGTGGGAGCCCTCAAGGGCCTCCTGCTGCGCCATTAGCTATTTGGAGATGCCCTCGTTTGCCTGGTTGGGAGGCTGGGCTTGGTGCTGGTTGCACTGAGTCGGCCCTAACGTGTGACCTTGCGAGTCACAGAGCATGCCCTTGCCTGCTCCGTGCCACTTCTATGGTCCTTGGTACATTTAAGGCCATTGTGTGGCTCCTGGGCAGGGCCTTTCAACCCAGGGCCCTCGTGGCCCCACATGACCTGGGACCCCATTCTGGTGTGGTCCATGGTACTTTCCGCAGCTAAGTTTCTGCAGATCAAGAGTCTGGGTCATCTTCCGAAAGAGCATAGTCCCTTCAGAAGAAGGGAGAAGAAGGAGAGGAGAGTTCTTTAGCGGGAGCCCTTGGGCTTCCAGTCTCCTTCCTGGAACATCTATAGCCTGGCAAGCCCTATGGGGCAGTTCTGCCATGGGCTGCAGACTTGCTCTGAGTCCAAAGTGACTTGATAGCATGTAGGTTGGGCTTGGGACCATGTCTCTCACCATCCAGGTTTCCCACAGCAAGTGGGACATGTTCCTTTCTGGTGCGAACTTGCCAGGTATCATGCCCCTCTCTCCACCCTCTTTCAGAGTCCTGCCTGTCCCTGGATGGGGACTTGGGCTGGGTGGACTCATGAAGGCCTGTTTTTGAGAAGCCCTGGTGGGAGGCTCTGGACTGAGGGGGTTTCTGGTCTAGACACTGATTCTAGGGAAGCCCTTTCTGGTGGGAGCTCTCCTTTCCTTCCAGGGGTGAGTTGTCCACATTGAACGTGTGTCCCTCCCATCCTTGCCCACAGAGTGCAGCAGTGAGTGAGGATGGGCTCTGGGAGGCAGCGTGCCTAGGTTAGAATCCAGTCTGTGTGACCCAGTGTGTGTGTGGGGGGGGGGAGGGGGGGCTCCTGAACTCCTCTGAGCTGATCTCTCGATCTCTAGGATGGGGAGAGGGACACTAGTATTTAGGAAGACTTGGTGGCTGCAGGGGAGAATCCTCAATTTGGGGGCTCCGTGCCCCACCCACCCACACAGCCACTGTCCCTCTGTCAATGGTGACTTGCTTGTTGCCATTAATGGAGTCCTGGTGGTGTCGTGGGTTCACCAGGGGATCGACAGTTTGAGACCACCCACCTGTCTGTGTGGGAAAGACAGGGAGTTCTCCTCCCATAACGAGTTTCAGTCTTGGAAACCCACAGGGGCAGTTCTGTTCTGTCCTGTGAAGCCGCTAGGCAGAGCCTGCAGATGAAGGCACATTGGAAAGAAAGACCAGACAGTAGACTGGTGACAATCAGACCGTGGAAACCCTGTGGACCAGAGCCATCTGATCACATCCTCACATGGTACTTAGCGTTACGGCGAGCTGAGCGCTGCCTGCGGGTGCCAGCCCTGCACATTACAGAAATAGGTGGGGAGTGTTCACACCAGTGCCAGGTTTAGAATGCATCATGCTCTGTGTCAGTTACCACTAGCCTAGCTGGTGGCACAGTAGATTACATGTCCAGCTGCTCACCACAAAGTCAGTGGTTCAAATCCACCAGATGCTCTCTGGGAGAAAAATGAAGCTGCCTACTCTAGTAAGATTCCAAGCCTCAGAACCCCCCAAAGGCACTTTTAATTTGTCCTAGAGGGTCACCGAGAGTTAGACTCCATATCATAGTGGGCTGGGGTGTCAAGTCATACAAAAAGCATAGAGTTTTCCCGAGTTCAAATCCTGGTCCCTCCACTCAGTTGGTCTGTGGTCTTAGTCATCTCTCTGTACCTGATCGAATCTTACAGTCCTCAACTGGGTCCTCCCTTGGATTTGGACTGCAGGGCCTGACTCGTCAACAGACAAGCAGTGCAGCCACATGGGCCCTGAGGCTATGCTCTTCCTAATACTTTTAGAACAAAGGACCTCTATTTTTCTCGTTGTGCTGGCCCCACAAATGATGTGGCTAGTCCTGGGTAGTCAAAAGGGCAAGAAGAGGTGGTGTGTAAAATGGGCCACCCCCAGCCCCTCACCCCATACTTGTGGGGAACCCCTGATACCCGCTTTGTCCTCTGGAACTCTTGCCTGGCGTTGATTCTGCTCTGTGATGTCCCAGTTCTGGTGATCCCACTGGTCTCCCTTCAGGGTGCTCTCTGTCCCCAGTCAGATCCAGCTCTCACAGGGAGCCCCAGGCTCTCTCTCTCTCCAGATCCTTCCTCCAGGTTTTCCTGGAAGGTCCCCAGTTCCAATGACCATCTAATGCCATGGCTCTCAGCCTGTGGGTTGTGTCCCCTGTGGGAGTCAAATGACCCTTTAACTGGGGCCACCTGATTCATAACAGTAGCAAAATGACAGAGATGAAGTAGCAATGAAAATAAGTCTGTGGTTCGGGGGAACTGAGGAACTGCATGAAAGGGTGGTGAGATTAGGGAGGTTGAGAGCTGCTCGGATAGTGGATTCTGAGTCCTACTGAGTCCACGTACATCGGAGGCACACCTCTTCTCCTCCTTTTGATTATTATATTATCATTAATTGCGAGTTAATACATATGTCATATCATTCTGTAATTCAATCATATCAAGCAGAATTGCACAATTGCTACCACATCAGTTTCCAGACATTCGTTTTCTTCCTGAACTCCTTGACATCCTCTTCCTTTTACTGCCCCCCCCCACCACTGCCCCTCTGCTCCCAAAACTCTTAGTCTACGTGTTGTCCCTTTAGTTTCATCAATCCCAACTGTCGTGTTCTGAAACACAGAAAAACATAGACCACAACCGCAAGAGGGTGACTCTGGTGGCATGCCACCTCTGAGATACACCTTAAAAATGTGAACAAGCAAAACAGCACAAGCTCAAAGTACCGAAAATGTTGAAAACTCGATCAGGTCCAGGGGGATCAACTGAAAAAAGTTTTAAGTGTTCAAGTCCGATTTCTGCCATTGATGGCCCATACTCATCTCTCCAATGCACTTTGTATAGTAACCCCTTTGGTCCAGCTCTCACTGGGGATAGAGCTGCTCACCAGAGGCTTATTTCCCGTGGAGTTCTCCCAAGTGACTCTTGGACTCCCACTGTCATCCATCGCCTTCTGCAAATCTGGATTCTCACAATTTAGGTTTGGATACTAGACCTTCCTTTGGCGTATATGATTTACAATCCTTCGTTTACTGAAGGGAGAAGCGTGCTTCTTCCACGGAGACTCAGCTGGCATCTCACTTAGATGGCTGCTTCTTTGGAGATAAGCCTTTAAGACTTTGGATGCTATTTTATCTGAGAGCTGGGCACCATCTAGATTCTTCACCACATTTTGCAATCTCACCCATTCATTTGATTACTTTAAGATGCGCCTACATTTTTCATGTGATAGTTTTGTCTATTGCTTAGCTGCAAATTGAGCCAGAGAGATGAGTTGAGGTCGAGGCTTGAAGAATGACTCAGGTCCTAGTCTCGGAGTCCCCACTAGACATTATCAGAGCAGAAAGCTGGGTCTTTCTTTTCAAATGGTTGTGCATTTTGCCCCACATGTTTCTCCTGCTCTATTCAGAACTCTGAGGTGTGCCAAGCCAGGCCACTTTCCATTCCCTCCTGTGTGTGTGTGTGTGTGTGTGAAAGTTGGACATCGAAGAAGAAAGACTTGAAGAAGCGTGGCTGTCTCTGCACGGTGGGACCAGTGAAGACTCTGGAAACACCATGGACTGCCAGAAAGACCTGTCTTGAAAGAAGTACAGCAAGAGCACTCCTTAGAAGTAAGAATGGTGAGGCCCATCTCATGTACTTTGGACATCAGGAACGGCCAGTCCCTAGAAGGTGATCTTCTCCTTGGTAAAGTAGAGGGCGGCAAAAAGGAAGATACTTCATGAGATGGATTGGCCCAGTGCCAGCCGTTGGTTGGCTGGCACTGAACCAGGCAGCATTTCTTTATGTTGAGCAGAGCCATGAAGAATTGGAACCGCTTTGATGGGTTCCAGCAACAACAACCAGGATTCCTCTGGTCTGTGGCCATCAGACTGACTGTTCCCCTGGGTCTCTTTTGCTCCAGATGGAGAAAGACAACTTGTTGGACCTTAGTCTACAGGATTTTCAAGGGCCACAAATCTATTTCCTGGGGTTCCTTCTGAGACGCCACAGCACAGGCTAGAACCTTCAACCTTTTGGTTAGCAGTTGAGCTCAGTAATCCAGGGAGACCCAGACATAGTTTGTTGGGGATCTTTGATGCTCAGAATCAGGGCATCCTCCTAACGTCCCCACCCCACCCCTCACCCCCAGCAGAGGCTGAATCCTCTCTGGGTTTGACCTGGTTGCTTTGGGCCTCACTTTCCTTGTGAGGGTGCCACAGGGTGCCACAACACAGATCCTCTTTTAGTTGATCTGGTTTGGGGTTCTGATCTCCACGTGGATTGATTTGCCATTGTGGAATTGACCATATATTTTCTGAATATGAGATGGTGTCATTGGGGAACGGGGATCTATTTTAGTAGCAACAACCAAAGCAACCTGTAAGGGGGGACCACAGTCCTCCTTTTACATTGGGTTGGCGTACATGGAGGCAAAGAGCCATGGGCCCCAGGTGGGGCTTGAGGGGGAGGAGGGAGAAGAGGAGGGAGCTCATGAGAGCAGATGGAAGTCCTCCCTGATGACAAGTCTCCAGAGCTCAGAGCATGTCTGGGTGGTCACTGGTTAGTCTCTAGGCTGGAATTCGTTCTCTATTTTAAATTACTTTTTAATGGTGATGATGAACTGAATTGGTTTATGTGGTCTCCTGATTCAGACTCCAAGGATAGTGTGTTAATCTGAGTAGACTAGAGAAACAAATTCAGAACCATGCATAGGGATATAAGGGAAAGGTTTATATATAAGAGGAGTGGAACATTGAGAAAGCATCCCAACCCAGTCCAGTCCAAGGTCATAAGTCTGATATTAGTCCATATGTTTGATACCAGTCCATAAAGTCTCCTTCCGACTCACGAAGTCACAGGCCAGTGGGTGCAGAGTCTTATGTATCCAGCAACAGTAGAAACAACCCAATGCTGGCAGGGGTCTCCCCAGAGCTCCTCGTCTCCAGGGCTCAGGGTCCATCAGCAGTATCCATTGGTTGTAGAAGCATCTCAGCACTGGCAGGGGTCTTCTCTGGCCCCAGAGGTCTGGTTCCATCAGGGCAAGCCCAGGTGGCTTCTCCTCTGGCTCCTTCAGGTTCCAGGACTCAGGATCTATCAGCATGCCACCATCTTGTCTTATTCGTAGACCGACTCCAAGAGACTGGTTAAGTCTCTCTTCTCCAATTGGAAAATATCGCGAGAATTCCCAGAATTCTCAGAAGAAAGCTATGCCTACACAGAGACCTCATTGGCTATCTCCAGATTGACAGGCCATACTCCACCCCTAGACTCCCAATCATGAAATTGACACATGAGTACATGACTGCCACAGATAGGGAGCTAAAAGTCTCCCTCCTACCTTTCTCCTTCCCAGAGACTGGCAAGATATTGTGTCTCCTGTGTCTTTCCAAGGGCTGTTTATTTATATTCAAGATTTCTTTCTCTTACGTATATATTTTTATCTATGTGAGAATTCACATTTGTATGTTTATGTTCATTTGTTTCTCTCATTTTAATAGCTATATGGTCACCTACAAAGACCACTCTTTTCAATTCTGTTTTCCTCACTTAACAGTATGTTGTTAATGCTGGAGACAGTCTTATCAATCTATAAGGAGTTCACTTTGTTATGGCCGCTAAGGATTCTGTTACAGAAGCTCAACAATTTGTCCAGCCAGGCCCCCGTTGATGGATGCATTGACTGCTTCCATTCTTAGAGGCATGTGCCTCTGAAACATTCTATTCTCCCTCGCACCAGTGATGGCAGCACCAGTTTAAAGGGGCGAATGGTGTTGCCCACCGGCATCTCTACTCAGCCATTCAGCTTTCCTTATGCACCATCTGCTGCTGCTTCCACTGGCTTCCAGGTATTTCTAGAGGCCTGAGAACCTCTTCTCTTCCTCATGCCTCTCTTGAGCCCTTTCTCCCACTCTTCCAGAAGCGCTGACTCCTCCATCCCCCTCAATGCTCATATCTAGTATATTCCTTTTGCCACCACACCACTGTCCACCCCTCTCCTTCCTTCCTACCCTTCCTGAGTCTAAGGTGGCAATGTGTTGGCCTTTGAGCATTGCCACGGTCCTCTCACGGCTCTCCTGCCCTGGAATCCACACTACATCATGGAGGGCGTATGAGTGACTGCCTAGTATTCTGGAGCTAAAATCCCCAACCTTCATCCCCCATTTCCCCCAGCTCCCTCTCCTGCCCTCTCTCCCCTCGCTCATCATCTTCCAATTGACAACTAGCACGTACTGCACCTTCAGCCTGTAGCACCACCCCCGCTGTCTTAGGCTGAGTTCTCAAGAGAAGCAAAACCAAGGAAGCTCATGGACACATCCACATCCATGTACCAAGAAAATGGCTTGTGTGGTTATAGGGGCTGACCTGTTCCAAATCCAGGAGTCAGATGTCAGACTGTAGGTTTCTCCTGACTCATAACATTTCAGGGTTGATGAACCCAAGAATGGCAGGCTAGATGGCAGACTGCAGGGCAGAATCCATCCAAGGATGGCAGGTAAGATGGCAGTCAGTCGACCCGTGGGCTGCAGAGGCTAATGACTCACAGGATCAGCGGGTGAGGCAGCGGGTTGCTGGCTCAAGTCAGGCAACTGGAGGTCAAAGAATAAGCTAGATGTGAAATCCACATCTAGCCAAAAGCAAGGACACTTTGTCAGAAAGTCCGTATATGAAGGCAGCTTCAAAAAGTCAGTGGGAAAATCCCATCCTCTCAATTACACTTTTTTTGAAGGCCCCTGTGTGTTGGGAACAGATTCAACCCCCAAAGAAATTCCTCTTTCAATTGATTGGCTCCTCATAGCAGGTCTTATTATGGAAGGGATTACATTGTATCAATATATTATATATGACAATGACTTCGTAACTGCTCAATCACTGAGAATCATGGTCCAGCCAAGTCGACAAGCAATCTTGGCCAGTGCACCCCCTCTCTTTCACTCCTCTAACTCTCACACCATCATCATCATTGTCATAACTGACAGGGAGCTTCTTTAGAGAGGCCTGCCTGGATACCTTCCCCTCCCGCCGTCTGAAGCTAGTCCATCTTCCAGGTGCTCCACCACCAGGCCTTGTTCATTTGCTCCCATCCTTCATCACCATGTGCTATCATTTCTCCACTTGGACATTTGTTTAATGTCTCCTTTCTTTCCTAGAATGTGAAGTCCCCAAAGGCAAACACGCATGTCTTAGTCTCCACTCCGACTCTCTTCCTTAGTATGTGGCCTGTGGGCTGTGACCAAGACCACGGACATTTAATTGAGTCAGCCAGGTGTGAGTATCATCCGTTTCATTAAACATGCATCACTGTAGTGTGTTGACTGCTTCAAAGGGTCCACACAAGGGCTGGGCATGTAAATTACTACTTGCGTCCTGCGTGGAGCTGAATGGACTCCTTCGGTCTTCTTGGCCATGGCGTAAGATTAATAAGAAGCGGTCAGTCGGAAAGTAGATGTCAAGATAGCGAGTTTCATATGATCCTTCTTTTATGTACTCCCGCTGTTTTTTGCTTTCAGTGTTTTATGGCTTTGTGGAGCCTGTCATGCATCTTAAGAATTCTAGCTCACCTGCATTTAATGTGTGATTGATACTGTTAGAAGAAATTAGTATAAACACCCCTTGGAAATGGAGCATCCACTAACCTGTCTTTGTGACTCTGGGCGCTTCTGTTGGCTAGCCTCCGAATACAGCCATTTTTCTTTCTCTGTTCCACTTGGAGTGGTTATTAACCAGACTCATCTTTCCCAAGCACAGGCCCAATCTGGGGTGGGGGGTGGTCACAGGCCTGATCAATGGCCATCAAATACACGAAGGCTTTGAATACTCTCTCTGTGCCAAGGCCCTGGGCTCAGTGCTGGCCACTCAAAGTTCCAGAAGATCCCCTGGGGTGCCCCAACAGGAAAGAGCAAGGTGGACTATAGGCTCATGAGGAAAGGTCCACTCTTCCTCAGAGAAGTCTAGAAAACTGAGGGGCATTTCACCAGGGAGGAAAATGGAAAGAGGATTCTAGGCAGAGGGTCCACAGCACAGGCAAAGGGCTGTCAATGAGAAAGCTCATGGAATGTCCAGGAGAGAGGGCAGACACCCAGTGGGGCTGAAATGCAAATGATGTGAGGAGATGGGACGGGCTAAGCTGGACATTTTCTATGAGGCCCTACTGTAATCCTATGGATATTTTTGTTGTGTTCTATTTCTTTATGTCCCTGGTACCGATGGAAGCTCCATCTCAAAAACCACTAATTTTAAACAGATTCTAGAGGGGGGAACACAGGATCCTAGAATTAAAAAATCACTTGCCTTATGGGCTTTTATTCTCTTTGATCATACTTGCTGAGTCCCGTGTATTTGTCAGGATGCATTAAGCGGCTGTCACAAGGAGACCCCTCCCCCGCCCCTGCCCTGTGTTAGTCTGGTAGAGCAGCACATTCATAGACACTCATTTGTGTACAGGAAAGCGTTCTATATAAAAGAGTCATTGAACATTAAGAAAACATTCCAGTCCAGTCCTGATCACGTCCACAAGTCTAATATTAGCCCATGTGCTCAGTACTAGTCCATAAATTCCTCTTTAGACGCACACAGCCATGAAACCATGCCGAATGCAGGAAGATCACAGGTTGGTGGGTGGAGAGTCTTGTGGATCCAGTGGAGGAAGAAGCATCTCAGCACTGGCAGGGGTCTCCTCGTGGCTTCTCAGATCCGGGACTCTGGCAGTCTCAGTGCAGCTCCTTCAGGCTCATCATCAGCAATGCCTTGCGGAGAGTGGGCACGTGCCCTGCCTTGAGTGAACTATTTATCTCTCCTTCGTGCCTCCTAACGAGCTCATCAAGCTGAGACCTGATTGATAGGCTAAACGCCACCCCTTCACTCTTACGTCTCAAACTGACCACAGATGATGTAACTATCCCTCCTACAGCCCCAACCTTAATGAACAAAGATAGGCATTTCTGTGGTTGCTCCATCAGGTGGGTCGACCTCACAAGGCTCGTTGGAGACCCAGGTTCCTTTGACCTTCTTTCTCATCCATTCCCAGGGTGTGGCAGTCATCTGCCTGGGTGAAGCCAGGTCTCTGAGGGGCTGTACACAGGGGCAGGCGGAAGAGAGCCTGGAGGAGGTAGGCCCTTGGTCTTAAAGGTTTTGACTCAGGTGAATGCAGCTCATGTTTGCTTACTTACCACTGGCAACACCTTGACTTTACTGCAAGGGGAGCTGGAAAGCGCAGTGTAGCAGGGAAGATGATTGTCCACCTACAGTTCCATATTTTGGACAGAATCTCTGCTATGCTCTCGCCAAAGAAGCTGCTGGAGCAATCTCCAGTCCATCACGTTGCAGGAGCCTGTGGCTGGATGCTTGGTGGAGAGGTGGCTCCAGGACCTGTGCCTTCACCACCTGGGAGGGAAGTGGCGTGGTGGACTCTGACTCCTGCCTGCAGCGTCCAGGAAGAAGCCCTAGGGGTCCCTCTAGCTGCAGCCTGTCACTTTCTTTGAGCGATGTGCTCCGTGGTCAGACTTCCCTTCCAACCCTCTCAGATCGTTCCCTTTCTGAGTGGTGTGTCTGAGCAACGCCCGAGGCTGGACCTTGCTGCCCGGTGAAGAACCTCGCTCAGTCAGTAAGCACTGGAGTACACATTCTAGTTGAGTCATAAAAAAAGAGAAGAGCAGATATATTTTGAAGAGGCGCCTTTTGAGACACAGCAATAAGTGTTCCGTTGCCAATCAGCATCTAGTCACCACTTCAGCCTTCAAAGGCTCTGCTTGCAATACTGTACTATCCCAGTAGGGGTCACTCTATGCAACCGAGAGTGATAAAACTGCATTCCAGAATTGTCAGAGACATCCTAAGTGCTTTTATGACAACGCGTTCTAAAAAAACAAAACAAGACCCCGCATGAATGTCAAAATTAACGATCTAAAAGATGAGTGTGGTTCTGATTCATCTAGATCCTGTCAATTTCCACCCCCACCCCCACCCCCCAGGGGCTACGCCAGGGCACATCTTCCTGAGAGCAGACAGTTCTCATCGCATTATGGACCTTTTGGCTAGCAGTTCAACACAGAACCCACTTTATCACCAGGGCACCTACAACTGATAGCAGCTATTGAGTATTTATAGGAAGTCTGGTGGTGTAGTGGTTACACAACCACCCACAGCTCCGCAGGAAAAACAGAGTTTTCTACTCCCGTAAACAGTTATAATCTCTCAGAGCGCCCCACCCCACCCCTCCCCCAGTCTAAAATGAGTCAGCATGAACTTGATGGCAGTCAGAGATCGGGTATTGACTGTGTCGTGCATTATGTAGCACCTACCATCTCTCACTTCATCACGACGACCCCGAGCACATCAGATGATGGCTAGCTCCCTTTTCAGACCAGCAGGGAAGCTTGGCTAGGCCAGACTTGACCAAGGCCACACAGCAACGAAGGGGAACAAAGGGAGGGTTTGATCCAGACCCTCTCTAGTCCAGAGCCCCCATTCACCATGAAATGCTTTCCCAACTCCCAGGGATCCCTGGGGGGGGTGTCAGTGGTTAACACGGCCTGCCACTGTCCGACTGGCTGAACATGGGAACCCACCCGGATGCATCTCACAAGAAGGCCGGCCGCGGACTCTGGGTCTGCCTTGAAGAATCGTCCTGGGAGAGGCACCATTCTACTCTGCTCGCAGTTCTACCTCTCACAGGGTGGTCAGGAGTTAGAATCACTGGGCGGGTTATGGAATATCTATCAGCCAATACACCAAACCAAAAGCAAACTCAGCACAAGTTCGGTGATGATGATTCACAGTGACCCTACAGGACAGGGTAGAACTGGCCCAGTGGGTTCTGAAACCATCACTCTTTATGGGAGTAGAAAGCCCCACTCTCTGGTAGAGGTTCTGGTGGTCTCAAACTGCTGACCTTGCAGTGAACAGCCCAATGGGAAAACACTATATCGCCAGGCCTCCCAGCTGCCCTGGTTCATCTCTGTTCCCACTGCAGTTGAGAACAGGGAGACAGAGGAGTCCCAGGCCACACAAAAGGGGCATCCTTCTTGTTAGCCTTCTGCTTCCACAGAGCACTGACTAGCCCCACCTTTCGGGGATGCCTGTCCCAAGGACCTAGAAGACACCCACCTTTTCTGGGCACCACAGGCCACCCTCCTCTCTGAGAACAGCCCCCAAAAGCCCTGCTGTCCCTCAGATGAGATGTGGGAGAGGCTCCCTGGCTCCACCCTGCTGCCTGTTCCTCTGTTCTTCCAGTGGGTCCAGGGCTGAGCCCACCCTCTCGCTCCCTGCCCCCACCTTCCTTCTTCCACTCCATCTGCCTCAAGGATCCCTGGGTCTTTCTAAAATGTTAGCAAATCGGCTAATGCACCTTCTGCCTGCAAGCCTTTCATGTTCCCATTACCTACAGAGCAAAGCTGCCACTGGCACCTGAGGCCCAGCACGAGCCGGCCTGGTCTCTTTCCCAGGCTTTGGCCATTACCCCTTCCGTTTGACATCCCCCCCCCCTCCCCAGGCCCCGCCAGCCCAGAGGCTGCACCACTGCTTGAACGCTCACAGCTGCTCCTCCAGCTGCTGATCCGCAAAAAGGGAGGGGCAGTGAGCAGGTCTGTGGACAAAGTCACATTCTCTGCATGTCTAAACTTTCTTGGGAGCCCTGGGGGCCAGGGGAGGCAGGGTACCTATTGGGTTGCTAGCCTAGAGGTAATCAGTTTGAAATCACCAGCTGCCCCACTGGAGGAAGATGAAGTTTTCTACTCGGTGGAGTGACAGCCCCAGTCGGAAACCCACAGGCAGTTCTACCCTGCCCTGAAGGATCGCTCAGCGTTTTCACGTTTCTTTGAAATTCACTATGTGTATTCGCAAAACAACAGCAAGAAAAACCCAAACTGGTGACGATAAAGTTCTTTTTGACTTTCCGAGACCCCCGAGGGCCGAGTAGTGCGGGTCCAGAGGAGTTCTGCAGATGTTCATCTTTCTGAGAGCAGCTGGTGAACTTGGACCACCCAGCTTGCCCTTGGCAGCGGACTGCTGAACGACTGGGACGCCAGGGTCCTCACGCTTGAATAAAAACCCACGCTGCCTGCAAGCGGAGCGTCTGTGGACCCCTCCAGCAGCTCTGCTGGAGAAAGATGAGGCTGGCAAGGCCCCGAAGGATCCACCGCCTCAGAACCGCACGGGATGGGTCTATCCTGATCCAAGAGTCGCCGAGAGCAGGCACCCACTCATGTCAGTGAGTAGCAATGAACTGTGGACTCCTTTTTGCGACTCTGAACCAGCAAAAGGGACTGCGAGCCTCCGCCCACCAGTCCCACCCCGCCCCCTGGCTCCCTGGCCGCCCCTGCCCTGGCCAGCTCTCTAGCCCCCCTGGACCGCCCCCGTCTTCCCTGGGAGTTCAGGATCGGGCAGCAGAGACGGCACTCGCCACCCCGACAGGTTTGTCCACGTCTGTGTCCCCTGAGACACATGTCCTCTGTCACCTGCAGAAGGGTCAGGGACGTTCAGGTTCAGGTGAGGGCTACCTGGCTTGTCACAGGCAGCCTTCTCTGAGCCAGGAAGATGTGGGATGCTTGCCAAGCAGCAGAAAGAGAGTGTCTCAGCTCCAAGCTGTGGCAGCTGCAGGGAGGCAGGGGTGGGGCCTGTGGGTCGGCCGAGTCTCCCTGGGGGTGGAGGAGGCTACAGATTGACAGGGTCTGGTGTTAACTGAACGGGGTTCAGGGGTTCAAGTCCCCCCAGAGGCTCTCAGCAGAATGATCCTTCAGTCCCTCTGCAGCCCCATTGTACTCTGACACACCTGGGTGGCCAGGGGTCAGAAGACTGGGCGTCCCACCTGTCAGGGTGCCCCTGCTCAGCTTCAGCCCACAATGCCCAGGAGGAACCTGAGCCCAGGAAACCAGCTCTCTTGGTTGGTACGTGAGCCTCCAGAGGTCCAAAAACACTACAGCTCCCAAGCCTGTTCACGTTTGGAGAGGGGAGTCCCGCTGGGCTGTTCATCTGGTTTGTCTGTAGGCTGGCAGTTTGAGTGCAGGGGGCGGGTTATCGCCCAGCCCCGGCTGCCAGGACAGGTGGCGGCTCAGTGGGACCCGGAAGCCTTCTGTCATGTGGTCATAGGTGTCTCGGAGGATGGGAGGAGGCCCCCAACCAGGCATGGCCTTGGCGAGCACTTAGGAGAGTGTCATCCTAGGAGGAAGTCCCAGGAGGACAGCTTGCTGACATGGAAGCCGCAGGAGGTGCTGGTGGGCAG
>PVJH01029710.1:11361-25782 GCA_004026705.1 Nesogale talazaci | reverse complement strand
GGATCGTGAGGAGGGGGGATGCTGGCTCTCGGTTTAGTGTCACCGAATAAAGCGGCTTTCCCTTGCTCGTTCTCATCTGGGTCGTGGAGGAGACACCACGGGAGCGGGGGCCTAAGACACAGGAGGACAAATCAGCAGTCTTGAGCCCACGAAGGGTCCAGATATGCAGGCAGCCGCCAGGGGACAGCTGTTGGCACCTGGAGGGCACCCCAGTCTGTATCGGCATGTGGAGGGGGGGCCAGAAGCAACACCGTGGACTCGCCTTCACCCCGCGGGATGGGGAGGGCTGCCCCTGCGTGTTCCCAAGGAGTAGACAGCCCCATCTGTCTCCCCAGGAGCAGCTGGTGGTCTCGAACAGCTGACCTTGGGGCTAGCAGCCCAGTGTGTAACCCACTGGGCCCCCCACACACCCTTCCCGCCTCAGCATTTTCCTGACGCGTCACCTCTTTCCAGATGCTTCCTTGGATCCCTCTGCTGGAAGGAACCTCTCGGTACAGACAACTCTCCCACCAGGAGGGCTCGCTTCTCGTGGGCCCTAACCCTCCCCCCACCCCCGTGTGTCCTTTTTCAGACGTGCAGGCTCTGTAAGAGCTGGGGCTTGAGGAGTTGTGTGTCCCAGGGCTGGTGACCCAGCCCGGCAGGGCGTTAGCTTGCTGACACTCTCGGAGACCTTGCTGGAATGGGGAGGGCTCTAGAAAACATTCCGTCGCCGCCACCGCCAAAGCACCTTAGAGAGGTCACACCAAAGCACCTGGCACGGGGTGAGCATTCTATGGGCGTTAGCAAACGATTAGCACTCAACCTTTTACCAGCTGGTTGGCACCGGGACTGGGAACACGGCGTGCATTTTCCGGCACGGCCCTTATCGGAGGGTTTGGTAGAGGTCAGGCATGAACGATGGCAGCCGGACAGTCAGCGGTTGCAAAGGCAGGAGGAAGCAGCGAGAAGGGAGAGAGGGGAAGCAGGCGGGGAGAGCGGGGCAGGGAGAGATTAAACCACCCACTCATGCCTGGCCGAGCTGCGTGGTTCGGAAGGAAAACTGCCAGAGCAGACACTGGGTGCCCCAGCCCCCAGGATGTCGGGTCTTTCCGCCTCAGGCCCTTAGCATCTCCTCCCAGGGCCTGAGAACCCACAACCTTGGTGCCTAAGAAGTTTGAGTCTGGGAGGAGAGAGGGCGTGGGGTGGCAGAGTCCCTCCATGGATACCCGGGAACTCAGACCTGCCGAGCAGCTGGGGTGTGGGAGAGCGCAGTTTCAGCAGCCAGCGCCCAGAGAGGAGCAGGAGAGCAGGCACTCTCTGGGCCTGAGAACAAGGTCGAGGCCGCTTGGATGGCAGCCTGCGTAAGCACTGGAGCAGGCCTCTCTCTGCCTTCCCTTCTCTCTGTCTGTCCTTCCTCGTGTGTGTGTGTGTGTGTGTGTGTGTGTGTGTGTGTCTGTCCGTCCTTCTCTGCGTGGGTATGTGTAGGTCTCTCTGTGCGCCCTCCTCTAGGATACTCAGATCTCATGGGGTCTAGCTCTACACGAGAAAGTCTTCAGGCTGGTTCTGACCACAGAGGCCGTAAGAGTGTTTGCCAGAAAGGCCTGTAAATCAATAAACACGAACACACACACGCACACACATCCTTTGTGCGGTTTCCGAGGTACGACTGAGTGTGTGTGACCAACTTTTCTGGAGAAGGCTGAGCTGTACCACTGCGGCCTCCACCAGCTCTCTGTCTCCAACGACCAGAGGAGACCACGGCCTGGTGCCCGAGGTCACGGGAGCGATGGCCTGTGAACCATCCATCGGGGTCTGAAGAAACCTCCACAAGTCATTGGCCATTAGCTCTTTAGAAGAGGAAAATGTCCGTCTACCAAGAGCTCAATCTCCCAATGCCTTTACCAGCGAGTGGCTCCATCTCCTACGCCCTGGGCAGGAAGCAAATAGCCAAGAAGACGGGGCAGAGGTACTGATTTTTCCCCAGCTACTCCCAGGAGGGTGCCCACCCAAGCTAGCTAATGGGGGCCGAGAAGGCCAGCCGTCCTTACTAAGCACCCTTTACCCACCCTTTATGTCTCAGTGATCCGTCATTGGGGGACTGTTCCGGGCACACGCTCGTGCACCCTTCAAGGCCTATGTCGCCCCAGGGAGATCCCACCGCCTCCCCTTCAGAAGATGCGCCAACTTTGCCTGCGTGTCCCCACCCGCTCGTCTGTGAGCTCCTCGGGCATCCGCACATTGCCCTGGCGCCGTCCTCATCTCCCCAGCACCGAGCAGGGCCTGCCCACGGTGGACACTGAGTCTGTCTGTGGACACAAAGGTTCCCTGAAGAGCTGACCACAGCTTCCTGCACAAAAGCCCCGCCTCAGGCCTAACACATGGGCGGCCCCGGTGAGCTGCTGCGTATTGAGGATCAGGATCCCTCGGACAATGAAACCCACACCAAACTCAGGTCCCACCTGACTCATGCCGTGGCCGCCCTGCGGTTCTCCGAGACAGGAGGTGTCCAGGCGATAGGAAGGCCAGGCTTTCTCCCTCAGGGTGGCTGGTGATTTTGAACTGCCGGCCATGGGGGTCGAAGCCTAACATGTGTAACCCCGTCGCTGCCAGTGGAAAATCGGGGGCAGGTGTGTTTGTGCAGCCACGCCTCGTCTGCGTGGTCATCTTCCCAGCAGAGGCAAGAGTCCAGAAGGCAGCGGCGAGGAGCTGTGAGCGGTTCTGGTCTAGCCCCGGGCCGTACTTGCCTGGGACAACCGAGAGAACATGACATCCCCAATCAGGAGGCCTGACACCTCCACAGCCTGCAGGCAGTAAGACACCCCTGCCCCCGCCCCCAGAGCCTCGATATACTTACTCATCTGTAACCCGAGAACAACGTGGCCACTACACCAGGAAGGTGGCCGACCCTGACCTGGCCTTGACCCGGGTAGGCTGTCCTCAGTGTCAGCCTAGACACTCCCAGGAGAAACAGGAAGTCTCTGCTCCAGTGGAATAGTGCCCACTTTCAGTGACGGGGAGGGGGACAGGCCCTGGGAGGCTACCAGGTGGGCTTTCCAATGTCCCCTTGAGCACCCAGGAAGCACTCCGAAAGTTTGTGGCCGAACAAGAGGCCCCGGTTGAGGCCCGGAGGAAGGGCGGCCTGGGCCCGAGCAGGCTGGGAATGATGGGGGAGGTGTGCTAGCCGGGAGGACGAAGTCACGGAACTTCATGTTGTCACAGCAGCCCTCACTCTCCCAAGAAGAACCAGCCCACGGTCCACTCTTCCAAGAGGGCGCATGCAATCCAGACTCCACGGCGCCGAGGGAAGATGCTCAAGCTACGCCAAAGACTCGAACCAAAAATCGGGCTCCAGGAAGTGGGGGGGCACTGCCCGGAATGTTTCCACAAAAGGATGGGCCGCTGGCAGCACTCAGGTAGCTGGAAGATGGCTACCTGGCCAGAGGAGATTCTTATGCGTGGCCCTCCCAGAGAAAGGGGGCCCAAAGGAGGTGAAAATGACAGAACCACATCATTGCTATCACATGCCATGCAGGTGACACTTTGCTGCAGACCACCCAACACTGTCCAGTGACAGGGAGCTGCCAGAGGTTCGGGCGAGATTCACAAGAGGGTGTGGAATGAGGGATATGCCGCTGGTGCCAGACGGCTCTTGGCCGAGTGCAGAGAGTGTTAGAAAGGTATGGACTTATGTCTTGCTGGCTATACCGAGGCATCTGACTCCAAATGTGTGGGTCACAACAAACTACCGGTAGCCTTGAGAAGAATGGGAATTCCTTAACACTTCTCAATCCTTATGAGGACCGCGGCGTCCATGGATCAAGGGGCAGCTGCGTGGACGGAAAGAACAAGGAATCGCGTGTGGTTTCAGATCAGGAAAGGTGGGCATCAAGGCTGAATCCTCTCACCACTCTTGGGCAATCGGTACCTTGAGAGTGTCATCATAGAAGCTGGCCAACCTGGAGGCGACGGCGTCGGGATCGGAGGAGGTGTGGGAACAACCTGTGACATGACCCAGCCTGTCAAAAGTGAGGGGGACTTGAAGGTCAAGGGTGGCAGCCTTCCACCTCCTAGAGTGCGTGCGCACTAGCAAACGGCTTTGGGATCGCGGTCAGGCGCCCCCTGTTCTGGGCTCGCCGGGCTATACGGACAACTTTCTGCGGCCAGGAGCGCCGGGCGAGCTCAGCGCAGGTCCGTGCTGCGCCTCGCTGGGTTGTGCATAGTCAGGTGGCCGAGCTGGGCAGGCGCTGTCTTGGTGGCACGTCATGACGACACCAGGCTGTACTCTCTGCCCCAGAGTGACGGGTCCACTCTGCCTGCAGAACAAGGGCAGTCACCGAGGGGGGCGTAGAAGCACCAGCCTGGCTGCTGAATAAAGCTTTATTGACAGCAACAAGCGGGGGGGGGGGCCGAATCAGACTCCCTGGCTGCAGTTTTGGAGCCGTGATCTCAGGCAAGGGCCTCTGCAGGCCTTTTGCTGTGTTGGCCCCGTCGTCCAGCATGGTGGGATGGGGTGGGGGTGGGGGATCTAGCTAGAGATAAACCTAGATTTTGGCCTTCAGGTTTTGACATAAGTCATCCCAGACACCTCTCAGCTTTTTAAAACTGCCCCCCTTCTTTTCATGAGTCTCCCCAGGGACAAGCTCAGAAATAACATGGGAAAAATCTTGCTCACTCAAAATCTGGACTTCCCAGGAACGCAGATCCTGTCAGCCCTGCCTTCCCTGAAGGTGGGCAGTGACCTCACAAGGTGGCTCCCCCAGCACCTGCTGGCCAGCTCCCACTCTTCCCCCTCCCCCAACCTCGGGACTGCCCAGAACAAACAGGGTTCTTATGCAAGCCAGCCCTCTGAGGTGACCTCCCTCCTCAAAGACCAAGGACAGTGAATAAGGGGGTGGGTGGGGTGGGGGAGCTTTTCAGGTGTCTGCATTAACAATCTCTCAAGCAGCTGAGCCTTCTTTTATTCACTTTTTAAAAACCTTCACGAATTCCTAAGATTCTTAAGTCTAGAAGCCACTGCCTTGTTTCTTCGTCCTTTCAGGGCCACCAAGTCCACTCAGACTCAGCGGGACCCTGCGGGGCAGGGCAGAGGAAGAGCTTTGTCTTTCTCCTTCAGAGCACCTGGGGGTTTCCATCCGCTGACCTGGTGGCCAGCAGCTTGGCGTGTCATGGCTCTGCCACCAGGGCTCAGGCTCATTCCTTTGCCTCTGGGGACAGACTTTCTCCTGGCTTCTCTGTGGCCCCAGCCTCAGGATTCAACCTTGCACCTGTGGCACTCACAGACCCTCCAGTCCCGAAGGCGTCGCTGAGCTGGCCCTGAGCCCACCAGGCCTGTGCCGGGGGTTGCTGAGGGACTCCAACACCAGCCCCTGCCTCTCAGTTCTCCAAGCTTGGAGGCCAGCAGGGCAGAAACAGTCCCCGTAGGAGAAAGGGGGAAACGGTGGAGCGGGCAGGTGACACCACCTTTCCGGGTCCCCACGGCAAATCACGCCAAGAGGGACAGCAGGCGGTGTCCTCCACGTTTACTTCCAGCAGAGCTCGGGGGTGGCTTCCTTCCGCTGTGACGACTCATGGCGTTGGCTACCTGACACCTGGCGACCAAACCGCCAGCCACCCTTAGTCTGCAGAACTGAAGCATGAGCTTCAGGAAGCGTCGTCCCCTGCAGCAGCAGCGAGTTCAACTCAAAACCCATGAAATAAATGCCTGGCTGGGGCACGTGCTCCTGTATGCTTGCTTTTTGAGGTCAAAAGGGGTGCCTGTCACCAAAGAGCTCACACTCCTGAGGGTCAGACAGCCGACAACATTTCTCTCCTCTGTTCCTCAGCAGCCCGTCGCCAACGGCGACCCAGTGTCCAGACAGCTGGACAGCTCCCCATGGGCTGGAAGAGCAGGGGCTGATCTCCCAGAAGACTCCGTCATGGAAGGCACCAGGTCCTGGGACCCGACCCCCTGACCCCTGCTGCAGACACTTCTGACGCTTCAGCCTGGGCACCCATGGGAGGCACAGCACAATGGTGAATCACAGCCCAGAGGGCCCCCGCTGGCTGTGGAGGGACGGGCCTTGATCTTGTCCCAACACGCACGACCTCTGATGATGTAACCATCTGGTGGGAGATGAACTCAATTGCTTCCAGGATAAATTAATTTAGCTCCAGACATAAAACCTACTGGGAAACCAGCCCATTAAAAGGGAGGGAAAAAAACTAGACTCGAATGGAAAAGTTTGGGGCACGTCTGCATCCGGAGAAAGCACTAGGAGGGCAGGGGGTGGGGGTGGGGGGAGAGAGACGAGGGAAGCTTCCCAAGGAGAGAAAGGCCATGTGCAAAGATGCGTGCCCTGCTCGCAATCCGTGAGAACTGGGGAGAGATGGGATTGGGAGACAACCGGCAGTAAATCTTTTTTTTTTTTTTTTTAAAGAAATAAAATCCCCAAACATAAAACCCTGCTGCATCATTGGTGTATCATTCACATGCCATATTACTGACCTACGTCAAATAGATCACAGATCTGATTACAGATCACATACCCACCGCAGTCATTGGCAGAATGTTTTTAATCACCATACATAATAATGATAATAATGATAATAATAATAATAATAATAATGCCTCTCCATTTAGCAGTCCCTCTCTGTATTTCCTCTCCAATTCCAGGCAATCCCTCATCTGCTTCCTCTACATATAGACTCGCCTGAACTTTTCATGCCCATGGAGTCAAGACAATATGCGTGCCCCTTGGTGCCTGGCTTCTTTAACTCGGCGCAATGATTTCGAGCCTCGCCTGTCCTGTCGTCTATGCTGGCACTTTATTCGCTTTTCTGGCTGCACGGTATCCCATTGTGTGTACGGACACTCAATGGGTTTGTCTCCAACTTTGGTGGCTACGGTGGCTCGCAAACACGCTCCCCTCTTTTTGTATCTCTTTACAAGCACAGAAGGAGCCGGGCTGGTGTCGTGGGTTAACCACAAGGTCAGCAGTTTGAAACCACCAGCTGCTCCGAGGGGAGAAAGATGAGGCTGTCTACTCCTGTGGAGATTTACAGCCTCCGGTCCCCCCATGCAGTTCTCCCCCGTCTTACAGGGTTGCCGCAAGGCACAATTCACTGGAAAGCGGTGAGTTCGGTTTGGGGGGGGTTCTGCAGGTATCTGGCTAGGAGTGGAATTGTCAAGTCGTGGGGGAAACTTGAGGTTTAACCCTTTAAGGAACTGCCAAACTATTGCCCAAAGCAAGAGCACCATTTTCTCTCCCCCCGAGCAAGAGTCTAAGAGTGCCAACGTCACTGCGTCCTTACTCCATGTTGGCTGTTACTTGTCCTTTCGATTAGAGTCCCCTCCTCCCCACGGAGTGTGAGGGGCTCTCTTCTTAAGAAGAGTTTGATTTTTCCTCACGCCGATGACCCCTATACATACTCTTTGGAGAGGTGTGCATTTGGTTCCTTTGTCCAGTGTCCCTCAGGGTTCTCCCTTTATTACTAAACTGTCAGCGTCCTTTCTCTATCACAGAGACCCGCCCCTCGCCCGGGAGATGATTTGTCAAGAATGTCTCTTGCTCGGTGGGTGGGCTGTCCTTTCATGTTCTGGATGGTGTCCTGGGAACACAGACAAGCTCCATCCTGGTGAAGTCCAGTGCGTTCTGATTATCGCCCTGGTTCCTTGTGACTTGGGTCTCCTCTGTCAGTCATCACCGCCTCCCTCAAGCCCACAGGGCTGCACCCCGTCCTCGAGCATTCGGGCCTCCGATCCGCTTTGGTTCCTGTGCATGGTGGGAAGTAAGGGCCCACCTCACTCCTTGGCATGTGGATGTCCTGTTGCCTAGCACCCTTTGTGGAAGAGCCTCGCCGGTCCCTACTGAGATGTCTTGGCACCCCCGTCAAAAATCAGTAAACAAGATTGCGCCCATTTCTGAACGCGCAATTCTGTTCTGCGGATCTGCATGTCTGTCCCAGTGTTCATTACAGCACCTTGAGAGTAAATTTTGAAATCGGAAATGGTGAGCCTTCTGAATTTTGTTCTACTTTTTCAGGATCTTGAGGGCTCCCACTGTGGGTCCTGGTGCACCTACATGACGCTTCAGATCACCTGTCAATTTCTGCAAAGACAACACTGCTAAAATTCTGGTAGGGCTGACACGGAATCTGAATCTGAATCTGGGAGCCACGGTATCTTGACAATATTGTTTTCCCTTCCATACACTCTCTTCACACCTATTTATGGGTGTGCTTTTCTGCAATTTCTCCTGTGCGTGCTTTGCATTTCTTTAATTTCGAAGAATTTATTATTATTATCATTTTGTGCAAATGGAACGGTTTCATTTAATTTTCTCTTCAGGCCACTCACGGCAAGCATATCCACATTCAATTAGTTTTTACGCCTTGGTCGGTTGGCTGCCACCTTGCTGAGCTTGCTGACCCCTAATTGTTTTTCCAGTCGATTCCTCTGGATTTCCTGTATCCCAGGTCAGGTCGTCTGTACATCGGGCTTTATTTCTTCCTATCCAAGCGGGACTCTTTCCATTTCCGTTTCCTGCTGAGCTGCACTCAGGAGAGGATCCAGCACAGTACTGAACAGAAGCAGCAGGGCGAGGTTTCCTTGCCTGGCTCCTGATCCCAGAGAGGCGCGGCCAACCTCTCCCCCTGGTGCCTGACGCGGTCTGCATGTGTCCATCCTGAAAGCGCACAGGCGCTTTTCGGTGTGTAAAAAAAATGGACTTGGATAGAAAAGAGGAAGACGAGAAAGGAAGAAAGAAAGAAAGAAAGAAAGAAAGAAAGAAAGAAAGAAAGAAAGAAAGGAAGAAAGAAAGAAAGAAAGATAGAAAGCCCTTTGTTAGCCACCCTCTGAACCCTGCCTGGCTCCAGGTTCTCCCAGAAGGGTCCACCCCTCTGCAGAGTGCAGGACGGGGGCCCTGGGGCAGGCGGTCCCTGAGTTTTCTGGGCTCTTCCAAGCACAGTCCTGCTTCTTCCCAAACTTGCTTCTACCCGTTGTACTTGTTTTTGTAATTGAGCAGTTTAAATGGTCTGTGAGCCTGGCAGCAGGCGTGAAACGGGATGCCCGAATGGAGGGGCCAGGGCTGACCTGACGCGGGCCATGAACAGCCAGCATTGTGCCTGCTGTGACCCTAGGCAGAAACTGAAAACCATCCTTGAAGGTGCAGGCGGGGCCTGGGTAAGGCAGGGGCTTCCGTCAGGGCAGCCAGGATCCCAGTAGGAGGTAGCCCTGGAGGGAAGGAAGGAATGACTACATCGTAACACAATGTCTTATGGTGGAATAAATTACCCAAGGCAGGCCCATATCTTTCGCATCATCCCTCTTTAATCCTCCTTCCATTGGGCAACTCTGGTGGCATTGAGGGCAGAAAGGCTATCTAAACACTGAGGAAGAACTGTGGGTCACCAGGGCAGGTGCAACAAGATGTCTTTTAAGTTTTCCCTTTCTGTTTCTAGCACTTGGATTTTTCAAAACATTCTAATGAGGATGTGTAGATACATTTTGATTTTTGAGCTCCTGGCACAGCCAGCAATCCTTGGAGGCGGGAGGGTCAGGCCAAGAGGAGCCACACTGCAGAGCGCCCCCCTCCATGCCCCCCCGAGGTCACAGGGGGAGTGAATCGGTACAAGGTCGACGGGATTTGGGGTTTTGTGATAATATGACCAAAGTAAACCTGCGGCATCATGCATAACCCGGGGATAAGCTGATGGATGCTGGGCTCCCACTGAACTCGAGGCCCAGTCCAAGAACAGAGAGTTCTGATCCCAGGGCCCTGCTCCACACTGGCTTCACGAAGAAGATGACGGCGGGTAAGGGCGCTACACAGAGTGTGGGGGAGAAAGCAGATCAATCTGAACAGCGTCCGGGGCCTTAAAGGCTCCCATTCAAACAAGCGGCCATCTGAGAAGTCAACCAAGCTTGAGCTACCCAACGATGGCAAGAACAAAATATAAATCTGACGAAAGTCTCAGAGTGCAGGCTGTGAACATACGATTTGTAGAAAGTGATGAAGGGCCGTGGGAGCCCCAAAGCCATCTGCCGAGCGTCCGGTCAGAGGAAGCCGCTGGCAGATGCCCACCTCGTCACAGGGGAGGGTCTCAGACAGTGCTGCTGTCCGGAAGAAATGACCGCGATCTTGACTGTGGTGGATCAAACCCCGGTAGAATATGATCTGCGGACAGCTGACCTCTCTCTTGACCCCAGCTGAATTTGCTCTAGGTGGAAATACTTCTCACTTGTTCCACGACAGAAATTTCTTCCCTGGCTTTTAAAATATTGCTGGTGGTCTTTTCTTTCTTACTCTATGTTTATCTTTGTATTATGATTGCTTTCTTCTTTCTGTCTCATTCCATTGTCTCTGTTGGGTCTCCCAGTCGAGGAAGCACAGGAGGAGTGGATGTCTACGATCAATAACTGATGCGATGATTTATGGGGGACGGGAAGGGGCATACAGGATTGAGGAGTGACCAGAGGCTGAAGGATTGGGGGTGGAGGCAGCATGAGTTGGTGATGTTCACGGAAGAGATTTATTTAACGAAGGACGTGAATGCTATGTTAATATTAGCTCAGGAAAACATCTTTTAAAAGAAGAAGAAACGGTTACCATGGACAAGAGAGGGAGGGGTCTCGCTTAGGGGACACTGAGTTTATATTAATGGTGGAGGAACAGTCTGGAGAGGAGTACTGGTTGGACAACACGAAGACTATGTATGGCCCACAGTGCCGAACAATGCAAGTAGGCGTTGTTGAATGTTTTGCTGTGTCTATTTCTGTCAACACTGAAGAGAAAATCACGTGAATAACAGGGGGCAGGGAGAAGAAATACTCTGAAATTGGTCGTGATGAAGGCTGTCTGTTGCTTATTGACACGGCTGACCTGTGCAGCGATGTGATGTATGTGGATGAAGTTACGCTGTTTAGAGAGAGAGAAGGTACAGCTGGCCAGGACAAGAGTGCCAGGCCCTCCGTGCTGTGGTCCAGCCATCTCCTGTCCCTGGGGGGGGGGGGGGGGGAGATGCCCCCAGACGGAACAGGTTTGGGAAGCATCTCGCCACTCCCTTCCCAACAGCCTTCAAGGAGGCCCGAGCTGGCGGAGAGTCTTTTAAGAAACACGGAGTCCTCGCTCTCAGGCACACACAACAGCGGGGTGTGTCGCTGGACTCAACCGGTTCTGTCGCTCGATGCTGCTTTCGACGGGCACCACATGGGGCACTTACTGACAAGGAACCCCAGCTGCTGTGGAGGCAGCCCCGGCCCCGTGGACCCTGTGTGTGCCAGCGGGTAGGCTGCATTCCGCAGGGCCCCTGACGGCTGGGCCTGTTTGGGGAAGTCGGTCCCCAAGGCTTTCAGCCACACACGTTCACAATTTGCCAGGTTTACAGGAGGTGCTTTCATAGCCAACAGTCAATGAATAAATGAATGCATGCAAGCTTTAGAAGGCCTGGGTCACCAGCTGGGCTTCGAATCTCAGTATCAGCGGTTCTGACTCACCCGGAGACCAGAGGGAGACAGAAGAGGCCGTCTGCTCGGGTACAGTTACAGCCTTGGGAGGCCCCGGGGTCTGCTCTGTCCCGCTGCAGTGGCTCTGAATTGGAGTAGATCAGTGGCAGGAAGTGTGACCCTTTCCACGCGAAGTGGGGCTTCTGGAAGTTGCTGAATGGCAGCCCCAGGGAATGACAGAGGCCCTGCTCACTCCCTCCCTCCCTCCCTCCCTCCCTCCCTCTGTCCTCACAAATATTTGTCTTCTGGTTAAGCTGGGAAGCTGTCTGAGTTTCATAAAGACGCAAAAAGGAGAGTTTGGGAAGCTGGTATTTACGTTGATTTGGCTCAAACTTTGTACCAGACGCCATGGTGGGTCCAAGGTGGGTCCCAGTGGATCTGAGGAATCTTCTGCCCTCCCCAGGGATGGGTCTATCCCCTCTGTGTCAGGGGGAGCATGACCAGTGCCCTGGAATGGGACTCCAGAGCCCCAGGTGGCCGGGGTTGACATCTGTTCCTTCCCTTCTGCCCCACAGGGGTCCTCCACCAGGGTGAGTGACCATCGTGGGCCACTAAGATGCCCACTCTGGGACCCTGCATGGCAGGAAGGAACTGTGCCTGTGGGTCTCCAAGTCTGTTCATTCTTGAGATGGGCGCAGAAAGCCTCATCTTCCCCTGTCCAGCAGCCGGTGGGTTCCAGACACTCACTTCACAGCCAGGGACCCAGACACCACCCCGGCTGCAATCGGGTGCTGGGTGACACCAACCATGGAATGACGGAGTGCAGAGTCAGCCGCCAGGCCAGTGTCCCACCCACTCAAGTGCCCTCCTGCCCTTGGGTGGGCTGCCCTGGGGGGGGGGGAGGGGCTGGGAACGGTCATCAGATGTTCTGTAGGGGCAGCGCTGGGGGCAGAGCAGCCAGCCCCCACAGGAGTCCTCAAGAGTCCAGCCTCTCTTGTTGGCGATGACCTTGACAGCAGTAAGGGCTCGGTCACTGGCTCTCCCCCGTGTCGGCCTCTGGGGGCGTTGGCAGACATGTGAATGTGACTTCCAGTCATGTGATACTCGTGTGTATCGGTGAGCACCCTGCTCTCCCGGGGCAGAACCAGTCTGCAGGGCTGGCTAGAACATACGAATCCCTTAGAACGGAGCTGGGTCCCCGGCAGGCAGAATAAAAGCTTGTGGCTGCATGTCCTCATTCTGGGGTGTCCAACCCCCTTCGGGGGGGAGAGGTAGTGGGGGGAAGGGGGAAGTGTGGGTCCGCCCCTAGGGCGGAAGCGGGACTGTTGGGAGCCCCACTGGATACAAAGCGAAAGAGGAAGGGCAGAGGGTGAGGAGGGATGTGGTGCAATGCCATTTCTCGGTTTTACGCTGCGACCTGGAGACACAGATATCTCGTGCTGCTTGACACCGGAGCCTGCCACCCCAAATAGTGCACACTCAGCTCCCCCACCCCCACCGCCCACCTGGGGATGCTCTAATCTGCACGCAAGCATGCGTATCCGGGGAGGACACAAGGAAGAGAAGAGCCAGCCCGGGCGCAGTGGAGCACCCATGAAATGCACAGCCTTCCCCTGGTTCTTTAAGGCTTCCTCCCCCACGCCCACTACCACGACCCCAATTCTACCTTACCGATGGTACACACGAGAGCTTGAAACATAAACCCCTCGGGACCAGCAACGGGGGGCAGCGATACAAGGAGGGTTAGGGAGGGGGGACTAGTGATCACAATGATTAGTGTATGGTCCCCATTGCAGGGGGACGGACAGCAGAAAAGTGGGTGAAATGAGACAGCAGGCAGTGTAGAACAGGAAAATAAATGTAAATTATCAAGGGGGCATGGGGGAGGGAGGGAGGGAGGGAGAGAGGGTAAGGGAGGAAGGGGGAAAGGAGAAGCTGATGCTAGAGACTCAATCAGAAAGAAAATTTTCTGAAAAAGATGATGCAAACGTGTGCAAACATATGTCTGACAAGATGGATATAGGTAAGGATTGTGATAAGACCTGCAAGAGCCCCCAATAAAATTAAATTAAAAAAAAAGTGTCTCAGCAATGCCTCCCAATTCAATGAGGAAAGAGGCCATAAACGAAAGGAGGGGGCAGTTAATATTTGGGGTTGAAAGGACGTCTTCTCTGGTGTGCCAAACCCCAGTCCCTGACCAGGAATCGGCGCTGTGATGGGCCTGGGACACGCTGGCTCTGCTCCCTCCACTCAGCTGGAAGGACTGGGAGCTGAGGGTCCCGCTCATCCGTCCTGCCACTCTTGTCTCCACAGCGCTGTTCAGAAAGGGGGGCAGGCCGAGAACCATGTCCCCCATGCTCGTCTGACACCCATGGCCCCTCGGTGCTGGGCCTGCATGCACACATGTTTCTGCACACGGGCACACACATGCACGCACGCAAGTCAGGCAAACGCTGCAGGCACATCTCTGTTTGTTTGCACAAGCGCCCTTCGTGGCTTGGATAAACAGACCATCTGTGTGCGCAGGCTCCTTAGGCAACCTTCCCAAAATGGCAACGGTGTAGTCGCCATGACCCCCTGGGGCTAGCGTGGTGGGTGGAACACATTTGCTCGAATTCTCATTTCCTCACAGTTTAAATCGTTTCTACAATACCTACTCTGTTTATCTCCAGGAAAAATGAAAGTAGGCACCCATTGACAAAGCTTCCCTGAGACACAAGTGAGAATAGGGCCAAGAAAGCCAGAGACCGTCTCTGGCCTAGACTTGACCCCCTGCAAAAACCAGACGAGTGGCCGGACAGCACCAAGGACAGAAGGACATCGCCCGTGTCGGAAGCCATGCTGTTAAAACGGTGGAAAGGACAAGACAGACAAAAACAGTGTCAGAAGAGACGCTGAAACTTGGTCTGGGGTTAAGGTGGTCGGGTCAGGATTCTCCCGAGAGACGATCTAAAGGTGTAGCCAAATCATGATGAGAGCTTCGGTGAAGCAGTTGGGGCGGGTGGGGGGGGGGGGGGGCA